>JALIZH010012677.1:0-25514 GCA_030522465.1 Rhipicephalus appendiculatus | reverse complement strand
AGTTGAGCGTTGACGCGGATGACATTCTCAGTTTGTAAATGAAATATTCACACTGGAGCTGAACTTCCTCCCGCACGTGCACTTCAATTCGAGCAGTTTTTTTTTTGTTTTACTATGACGAAGCTTTCTTGCTTCCACATTCTGCTGATCTTTGCGACGTTCGTATTTCTTCTTCCTTGTATAAAGAAGAAAGAATATTCACTTGTCCTCGGATATCCAGCTCCTGGGGTACTTGCATGCTGCTTTGGACGCACTACACAAAGACCACTACCACCTGTACACATACGACTCCTTCAAAGACCACAGCCTAACATAGCAAGACACCACCCCTTGAGGCATCCAGTAAGGCGACCGCGACTGGGAGCTCCAAGGCCAGTTCCGCATCGACACAGTCCGCCGAGAAGACATGGCTCATAATGCGAAAATATATCGCGCGTCAATTATCAGGTATGTGAAATATTCTTCTTGTCGCACATTGAGCAAATATTGCGTGCAATTTTTAAGAGTGGGGCTCTTTAAGCTTTTCGTGGCACCGGGTAGTGGGAACAGAAGTTAGCATCCTCATCATGAAATGGTAAGCCCTCGCTTCGTCACCTTCAACATCTGTTTCGCCGCCAACACACGTGCGTTGATTTTTCCGGCGTAGAATACAAAAACTATGATAAGCGAGTCTGTTACGAGAGTAAAAATCACGCAGCATCGCGTAAAACAAGTCATGGGACTGAAATCACGTGACACCACGTAACACCTACTCACGCTACTAAATATCGCGTAACGTCACGTAGTAAGTAGTCACGTGACTAAAATTACGTGCGATCACGTAATAACTAGTCACCTGACTAAAATCACATAACTGTACATAACAACTGGTCACGTGGCTAATAATCACTGATCACTCACGTGATAAGTGAGTATATGTAGACTACTACATTTGTATGCCACTAGGCATGACGATAACTAAATTTCAGTGGGGTTTTGGCGAAATAATTTTTTTTGACCCCTTTGCTAAATAATTTAGCTATGAACTATAAGGAACATACTTTACAGTTTCGCTATTTATGGTTGTTCTGCCTCACAAAACATTCTAGTCCCACTGAGCTAAACATTCTAGTCCCACTGAGCTGAACACGTCAGAGGTAGCAGCCACAAGCTAAAGAGGCTGGATAAGAAATATCCATCAGCGCTGACCGTAAGCGCTTATCTGCCCATGTAGCCCATACGTGTATAGCCTAGGTGGGGAGCTTGCTGACTGTAGAAGACAGAGAGACTGACGTGCTTGTTTGTTTGTCGCCTACGAGAGCCTGGCTAATACCCACAAGGGGGATTGTGCCTTCGGTTACAGTTTATTGCTCGAACTGTTTTTTTTTCTTCTTCTTATAGCGGCGCTCTCCCAAACCCGCGCCGCATCGTCCTCTTTAGTTTTCATCACACTCCCGCGGCCGCGTTGCATGACCCTACTGAAAAATCCGCATGCCGTCATACGGAAAACATACGGATTCCGCATATTTTCCGTATAAAATATATGGATTTTGTACGGACGTATACTGATGCTTACGGAAATCGTAAGGAACATACGGAAGCATCATATGGTACATAAGGAATTCCGTATGGGCGTACGGATGTGGCCATAAGGAACATGCGGACGCCGTATCTGTTATGCGGATAGACTCACACGGCTATACGGAATATACGGAAAGAACAAACGGAATCCATATGGGCTATGCGGAAAGATCCACGTGGATACGGAAAGCATGGTGTTCTACGTGAAACCATGACCATAGGCGAGCGCAAGGGGGGGGGGGGAGGGGGAGCGGCGCCCCCCTTTTCCCTCTTGTCACTTAAGAGGGAGGGGCCGCCCTCCCTCATAGCCTCCTCTATACTTTCTCTGCCCGTCAAATGCTCCCTCGGCGACCGTCGTCTTTCCCTCTCACCCACCATGGTATTACGCTACATTCCACCGCGGCGCGGCGCCACCTACGTTGGGCTTGTCTTTCGTGGCTTGAGGCGCTCCTGCCAGTGTATCGGACGCTGCCGTGTGTGTGTGTGTGTGCCTGCAGGAAAGTTTTATAATCTGCATAATCTCGTAACGCCTTGGGAACCCGGAGGTGCATGACGCGACCTGCCACAACGCCAGTTACATCGGAGAACCACCTATTTTTGTGTCCCCATGGACTCTGCTTGCTCGACCACGTTGCCCGCTTGCTTGGCATTACAGCTTCGAAGGTTTACCCGCCAGTGAGAATGCCATGCCTTCATTGCAGTTAAGGATGGCGGGTCAATGCGGTTACCTCGCAACGGCAGGACCTGTGTGAGAGATTGTGCTATTTCTATAGCCTCATAATATTTAGCATGGTCAGTGGTGGCAGACGTGAAGAAGTGCGTGTGTGGTGGTGCGTGCCAGTACAGTGGTGTCGTGTCGTTTCGCATACAGTGCACATTGTTTGTACTTATTCTCCATACGTAGGTACGCGTGCAGAATAAAGGTTCAGTTTTATTGCCAGTGTGAATGCCAGGCCTTCATTGTAGATAAGGGTGGCAGATTAGTGCCATTCCGTTTCCAGTGCCACGTGAGATCTGCTGCTGTTTTACATTCTCGTCATATCTGGCATGGTCAATGGCGGCAAGTGTGAACAAGTGCATGTGTTGTGGCGTGTGCCAGAGTGTCGTGTCATCTGAGACTGTGCATTGTTTATGCTTATTCTGATTGGTGTGTGGCCGGGTGTCGTGTCGCCTGACAGTACTCATTGTTTATGCTTACTCTGCGTGTGAGAACTGCCACTGTTTCTACATTCTCGACACGTGCAGCATAACCAGTGGTAGCAGACGTGAACAAGTGTGTGTGTGGTGATGTGTGCCAGGGTGTCGCATTGTCTTACAGTGCGCATTGTTTGTGGTTATTCTGCGTGGCGCATGCGAGGGTGTTGTCATCTGACAGTGCACATTGTTTAGGCTTGTTCTGCGCGTACATGTGCAGAATAAACATTATTCAGTTTACTTTGATCTCTCGATTAAGCTGTCCTCAAACAAGTTCTGACTTAATGGAAGACCTTGCCTGCATTGTATGGACTCGCTAAACCAAAATGACTATGGTATTATGGCATCCATAATACCACATTTCCGTATATATGGAAGCCGTATATACGGAGGATACGTGGATCCGTATAATCCATATATATGGATTATTGGATCCGTATCATGCGGATCCGTACCATGCGGATCCGTACCATGCGGATCCGTATCATGCGGATCCGTAATACCATAATTCCATATGTACGGATCCGTATCTTCCGTACATACGGATTTTTCCACTAGGGGAGTGCGCCTCCAGGAGGTATAGTCGCTGCACAGGACGTCGGACTTGCTGACCGTTTGGCAGCCGTATCACAAAAGAGCGCGCAAAACCGTCTTTTTCCCGGAAACGCCTTAACGACACGACCCGTTTTCCACGTGAGAGGCGGCGTATTAAAATCGTATTAAAAACCAGAAGAAGATCGTCGGTTTTTACGTTGGATGACGGCGTAGGCTTGCTGTGGTGAGCAGCGCGCAGAAACAGAAGATATTCCTTCTTCCAACGCTTCCACAGGTTCCGCAGCAGATGTTCCTGATGCCGCGCTCGTCTCCGAAGGTCGGACTCAGCGGCATTGAGGGCAAGGTTTTTTCGTTCCGTGGGCAAAGTGACGAGACGCTTGCCGACTAAGAAGTGGGATGGTGTCAGAGCGTCTGTTGATGAGACGTCATCCTCTAAGTACGTGAGCGGACGACAATTAACTGCCGCTTCGACTTCCGCTGGCACGGTGAGCAGTTCGTTGTAACGCAAGCTGCTGCGTCCGAGGCAACGCTTGAGTACCTGCTTAATAGTGCGAATCACGCGTTCCCAAAAGCCTCCCCACCACGGCGCACATTCAACTATGAAGCGCCACAGCATTCTTTGAGCACTGGCCTAGTTCTGAACGTCGTCGTCGAAGATGGAGCACAGATGCTTGGCACTACAATGAAAGGCTTTCGCATTGTCAGAGTACACAATCGCAGGTAATCCACGTCGTGCTGCGAAGTGTTTGAAAGCGAGTAAAAATGCTAGCGCTGTCAAATCTTTTGTCATTTCCATGTGTACTGCCCTGGTCACAGCACAAGAAAAAAACAACGATGTACACCTTTCTTGTCGAGGCTAATTCATCACGGCAATAGAGTGGTCCACAGATATCAATTCCCATTCCAATCAATTTGCTTTCAAACGCTTCGCAGCATGACGCAGTCCTTCGAAGCGCAGGCTGCTGCAGTTCGCCGTCCCATGCCCGGCCCGCGACAACGTCAAGACAGCGCATCGCCGCAGTTCGGCCTCCAGACGCCGCCGCCGCCACCAGAACCGACGCCCTACCGTCCTCCTGTCGGCCAGCGCTATGTGCCGCGCTACGCGCCAAGGCAGACGGACGTTTGGCGCGCCCCTGACAACCACCCGCTCTGCTACCACTGCGGGGAGGCCAGCCACACGTACCGCCGATGCCAGTACCGACAGATGGGGCTACCCGGATTCGCCATCGACGCGCCGTGTCCACAGCGGGGCGAAAGACCGCGCGACATCGCCGACTATCACGCAGGAGCTCAGTGGACACCCCGACGACCTTCCCGCTCACCGTCGCCCGGCCGCTACATGACACCGCACCGCGGGCAGTACACTGGCCCAACCCGGAGCCGGTCGCCTAGCCCATATCCGGAAAACTAAGGGCAGCAACCGATGGAGGTGCGGTTGTTGCACGACGAAATGCCGAAGATCCTCCGCCGACGCCGACAACGCTGCGACGAAACGTGAAAAACACGCCGCATGCCGAACATAGCCCTGCCGACGAAACGTCGCGGACCGACGAAGACGTGACGACGCAACATGGAAGCAGCGCAACAAATCGGATCAGGCGTGGCCCGACGCCACGACCTAACTGCTACGCGAGACGACGAACTAACGACATCAATGTTATTATCGACGGCCATAGCGTGACAGCTCTCGTCGACACCGGAGCGGACTATTCTGTCATCAGTGGACCGTTCGCCGCGAAGTTGAAGAAAGTCAAGACCGCCTGGGAAAGCCCTGAGATCCGGACAGCTGGAGGTCACCTAGTACCGCCGGCAGGAATTTGCACACCGAGAGTCTACATTAACAACCGGATTTATCCAGCAAGCTTCTAGTCTTACAGCGTTGCTCCAGAGACGTCATCCTAGGTATGGAGTTCTTAAGCCTTCATGGTGCAGTGATCAATCTTCGATCCAAGTCGATAACGTTATCCACTGAAAAAGCACTACCGCCGGATACGTCGTCAGGAAAGCAAGCCTTAAATTTGCTGGAAGACTAAGTCACAATTCCCTCTCGCTCCAGCGTCAGCATTTCCGTCGGCACTAATAAATCAATAGATATGCAAGGCCTCGTTGAAGGCGACCAGCACCAGTTGATCAATCGCCAGATTTGCGTAGCCAGGAATAGCCGAGCTGCAAGCAGGGAAAGCAACACTTATGCTCACGAACTTCAGCAACGAGTACAAGCACGTGAGCAAAGGCACGACGGTTGCCTACATCGAAGAAATAGTGGAAGCCAGCAACGCTTTCGCCCTCGCCGAGTCTACCGAACCTGCTACGACGCACAAAGATCAACTAGCTTTCGACGTTAACGCGAGCCTTCCGCCGCATAAGCAAGAACAGCTCAGAGCTCTCCTCCTGCAATACAAGGACTGTTTTTCATCGTCGTCAAGAATTCGGCAGACCCCTGTCACAAAACATCGCATCATAACAGAAGAAAGGACCAGGCCCCTCCGTCAGAGCCCGTACAGAGTTTCGACGCGAGAACGCGAGGCCATAAGGAAACAAGTCGATGAAATGCTACGTGACGACACAATCCAGCCGTCCAAGAGTCCCTGGGCGTCTCCCGTGGTGTTGGCGAAGAAGGACGGAAGGCTACGTTTCTGTGTCGACTATCCTCGCCTGAACAAGATCACAAAGAAGGACGTGTACTCCGCACCTCCACCAGATTTCACGTGGTCGTGACGTCGACGAAGGCAGCAGTCGGTAGGTCCAAAATGAAACTGTTTTTGGGCCGAACCCCCTCCCACGGATAGACGACGCCCTGGATCGTCTCTACAACGCGAAGTACTTTTCGTTGATGGACCTCAAGACAGGCTACTGGCAAATCGAAGTCGACGAGAGAGACCGAGAAAAGGCGGCCTTCATAACACCAGACGGCCTGTTCGAGTTCAAGGTCATGCATTTTGAACTTTGCTCGGCCCCGCGACATTCCAACGCGTTATGGACACTGTACTGGCCGGCCTGAAGTGGCAGACTTGTCTTGTGTACTTGGACGACGTCGTTGTCTTTTCCTCAAACTTTGACGAACACCTCCGGCGCCTTGCAGCTGTACTTCAAGCAATCAAGACCTCCGGACTCACTCTCAAGCCAGAGAAGCACCGCTTCGCGTACGAAGAACTTTTGTTCTTGGGCCACGTGATAAGCAAATCCGGAGTGCGCCCCGACCCGCAAAAGACAACCGCCATCGCTGCTTTCCCGTCACCCACCCACAAGAAGGCCGTACGTCGATTTCTCGGCTTGTGTGCCTAATACAGGCGGTTGGTTAAAAACTTCGCCCGCATCGCCGAGCCTCTCTCTAACCTCACCAGGACCGACGTCGAATTCCGGAAACAAATGGATCGTCATAGCTACTGACTACCTCACCCGCTACGCCGAGACAAGGGCCCTGCCCAAGGGCAGTGCCGCCGATGTAGCAAAGTTTTTCGTCGAGAACATCGTAATGCGTCATGGCGCCCCAGAGGTCCTCATTACCGACAGAGGTACGGCCTGTACTGCAGACCTAACTCAGGTGATCATGAGGTACAGCCAAACAAGTCACCGCCGGACCACCGCCTACCACCCAGACCAACGGCCTGACCGAGCGTCTAAATAAGACCATCGCCGACATGCTGGCCATGTACGTCGACGTCGAACACAAGGCGTGGGACGCCATCCTTCCATACGTGACCTTCGCATACAACACAGCCGTGCAAGAAACGACTCAGATGACGCCATACAAGTTGGTCTACGGACGGAGCCCGGCAACGACCCTCGACGCCATGTTACCAAACGTGACAGACGAGGAAAACATCGACGTGACCGCCTACCTACAGCGCGCCGAAGAAGCACGACAGCTCGCCCGCCTGCGGATCAAGAATCAGCAGACGGCTGACAGCCGCCGCTACAATCTTCCATGACGGTTCGTGGAATACCAGCCCGGCGACCCCGTTTGGGTGTGGACGCCGATACGACGACGTGGACTTAGTGAAAAACTTCTGCGACGATACTTTGGACCGTATAGGGTGCTTCGACGTCTCGGCACACTCCACCACGAGGTTGTCCCCGACGGCATTTCGAACTCTCAACGGCGCCGTGCGCGACCGGAAGTCGTCAGTGTCGTGCGCCTCAAGCCCTTTTACGCGCGGTAGTGAAACTGAGGACTGTACTTCTTTTTTTAGGGGCGAAGCTCCTTATGCCGTGGGTCGTGCGTCCCTTGTAGTTTGTAGTACGTAGTAGCCACCTGCGTAACCAGCAGTATATCCCTGTGTGGTGACGATGACGCTGCCATCACGGCACACCACATGGAATGTACCCACTATGCGTCATAACGATGACGCTGATGACGATGACGATCGCGATGCCATACAACACATGGCCTCGCGATATGGTCTCACATGCATATCGTTTGACCACATGCAACCAACCACCATCACGTCTTTGATGATGTGCCTCCGGAGCTTCGCCCACTCATCATCATTCACTACGCGGATATGCTGCGATTTTTTTAGATGCGAAGCATCTTATGCTCGGGGCTCTGTCCGTCCCGCGTCCCTCGTCCCGCGTCCGGCCACTTTCATGAAGTAGGTAAGCACCCATTATGCGAACCAAAACACTGTAGTAATATGAAGGCCGTCAACCCTACTACAATCATCAGAGTCATGGCCGAGAGCACAGAGAGGCTGCTTAGTAATGACTAGGCAGGTGGTGTCTGTCGCCCAGGTTGACCCCATTCCTTGAGTCATGGCCGAGAGCACAGAGAGGCTGCTCAGCAATGGCTAAGCAGGTGGTGTCTGTCGCCCAGGTTGACCCCATTCCTTGATCTTGCTTGCATGTCTTTGGAGGGGGCTTAGTCCGTCCCTCCTTCCCACAACGCATGCGCGTCTCCTCCCCCTCTCTCTCCTACGCTCACCCCCCTTTCTCCCCTCTAGGAATCATCTACTCTACGGAGCGGCCCCCCGCGTCCCACGCCCCCCATAGCGCATTCGCTTCCCCTCCCCTATGCTCTCGTACGCTCACCCCCTTCCTCTACTCTTGGAATCATCTTGGAATACTCTACGGAGCGGCTCCGGCGTCCCACATCCCCACAGCGCATGCGCGTACTCTCCCCCCTCTCTCCTCTAGATATCCTCTACTCTACGGAGCGGCTCCCGCGTCCCACAGCGCATGCACGTGCCCTGCCCCTCTCCTACGCTCCCCCCCCCCGTCCTTTCCTCTAGGAATCCTCTACGGAGCGGCGCGCACGACAGCTGGTGTGACAGCTGCATACTCCGCTGTGGGCACCACGGTAGTTCGGCGGTATGAAAATGACGGAGCGCGCGCGCCTCATTCTCTCTCCTGTGCAGCGCCGCGGTGAGCGCCCGGACCACTGCCGTGAAATGAGAGCGGCGACGTTCCTCCCGCTCAAGCTAATTATCTCCCCGCTGCTTCGCATCCACACATGGTTCCCTTTAGCGGGAGATGGGGAATTTTTTTCTTTCATTGGACTTTCTTGCTTGTGCGTACTGTTTATTGAAATTTCTTGATTTATTGTCGTTATTTATTGTTGCATGTATTTTTACCCTGTGTTCTGTTCTAAGCATCGGGAGGATGCCTTTTCAGAGGGGGGCATTGCCACGCGCGTTTCTTTTACTGTATTCGGTTTCCGCCCACAAAGACTATCAGCAGTACTCGGCGCAGACCGCGCCTTATTGTTCCAGAAGCTTCTCGCTTGTAGTAGATCGTTCTGTTAATATTGCACGCAAGGCGCTAACACTCAAGATTATTCCAGAGCTTGCGCGACGACTAGTGATAAGGCTAGAATGTTCGATGCGTGAGTTCTAAAAGCCGGCGCGTTCCAACGATCTTCAGTTGATCGACGGCCGACGCTCTGTTCGCCGCTATCAGTTCCAGTGTGTATTGCTGTAATCTGACTTTCCGTTTACCGGCCACAAGTTCGGCCCAAATAAAGAGTTTCATTTTGGACCTACCGACTGCTGCCTTCGTAGACGTCACGACCACGTGACAATATTGTTACGAGGCATCGTGCATGAGCCCGCCGTTGGAGAGGAATAGAAGAAGAAGAAGCTGACACGCCGCGCGAGATGCTGGCAGCCTTTCAGTGGCACAGGGACTTGTAAATATTGTAAATATACTCGCTTCTGTCTCCCGTGTGTTCGTGATCCCCGTGACCATTTGGTGGAGCTGCGGGGTAGGAGAAGCGCTGTACAACGGAGCTCCACAGTGGGCGTCGACTCGGAGTTTTCATGATGGAAAACGAGTCCGATGCCACAACCACTCCTCCATCGGCCACGACAACGCCTGCACCGACCACTGCAACGCCTGCACGAGCCACAACGCCGCCAACGTACGTGCTGACACATCCGAAAAACCCTGGGACGTTCTGCGGTACGGATGAAGTCGACGTCGAAGAGTGGATTGCTGACTATGAACGTACCAGTGCGATCAATCGCTACGACCCGACCCTCATGCTGGCCAACGTGCTGTACTACCTGAAAGGCACGGCAAATGTTTGGTATGAGAATCATGAGGAGGAGATGGGAAGCTGGGACACCTTTAAGCAAAAACTGCGCGACTTATTTGAGAAGCCCATGGGTCGAAAAGCAGCCGCAAAGAATGAGCGGTCTATCCGTGCTCAGACGTCAACTGAACCATACATTTCCTATATACAGGACGCGCTGGCTCTTTGTCGTAAAGTCGACAACGACATGTCGGAGTCGGACAAGGTTGGCCACGTGCTAAAGGGCATAGCGGACGTCGCGTTCAACCTGTTAATGTGCCGGAATTGTGCGACCGTCGACGAAATTATTGGGCAATGCCGGCGCTTTCAGCAGGCTAAAAGCCGGCGTATTGCAAGATCATTCACCCGGCTCCCAAACACCGCTGCGACGTCCTCATGCGAAGATGGACTGACCCCCTCGTCTGCAGTCATCACCGGCGTCTGACATCACACGAATCGTCCGTCGGGAAATTGAAGCAATTGCATCTGCTCTTCCCAACAACGGCCACGCTGATTCGCGCGTGACCTCAGTTTCCCCTGGTCCAGTCAATTGTGCGGGAGGAACTTGGCAATTTGGGCTTCACTGTCTGCGCCGTTCCTCAGTCTCGCTCAACCGACTTCCACTCCAGGTCGCCGCAATTCCCCAGGTCGCCGCCCCAGGAACAACGGTTCTATCCCCGCGCTCGTAATCCGGCTGAATGGCGGAATCCGGATGATGGGCCGATCTGCTTCAACTGCCGCCGCATAGGTCACGTTGCACGATATTGCAACAACCGTTCGTCTTCGCCTAGAAACCAATACATCACTGCTAGCCGCGCCGACAGCTACCGCCGTTTCCAGCCTCCTGAGCCGTTCACCGACAACTACCGCCGTCCCCAGCCGTTCGAGCCCTACACCTTCGATGCCCCTGCTACGCCGCACAGCCGCTCGCCGTCGCCCCGAGGTCACCAGTCACGTTCGCCGCCAGCACGTCGCCCGTCGTCTCCGTCTCCTCTAAGACGACGTCCGGCCTCGCCGCTCAATCTTCGACGAAGCAATATGTTAATCTACCAGGGCTGTATGACGGCCGAACCTCTCTTGGAGCACCTTGACCGCTACCGCGTAGTTTGCTTGCTCCAGACGCACACCCTCGATCGCACGTTTCGCTGCTCCGGTAACCTATGACCTCGGATAACTAAACTTCTCAATGACCGACAGCTCGCGGTTGTTGTGGATCGTGGCCTCAAAATGCTCCCTGAAGCCCTGCCACTCGCAAAGTTCCCCGGAGAAAACGGGTACCTGTAACTTCGGTAGGGGCCGTAGGGCAACTCGTAGCGGTGATCGGTAACCTCCTTGAGCGGAGACTCCTTGGGGTCCGGTTTCGGTAGTGATGACAGGTGCGGTGCTGTCTGCGGGCCTTGTAGCTGAATTGAGAAGGTAGCGGATACGGCTCATAGTGTTGCGAATCTTGTCGTGGTACTTGAGAGCCGCAGTCAATTGCTCTACATACTCGGCACCGTCGGTCATGAGGTCAGGAATCTTTTTTGTTGTGATCTGCAAGCATCGTGTCCTTGTCCTGGAGGTCATCCAAGATGACTTGCAGATCGGCTGGAAAAGGATTCTCCAGTTGCAGAGCTTCGGTAGCGCATGCGATGAGCCTTGTAGCAGCGGCTCGAACTACTCCTCTGTTGCGTCGCAGGCGGTCCATCTTCGGTGCAGGACGTCAGTCTTCACGGCACCAAACAATGTAGAAGGCATAGAGACTGACGTGCCTTCGGTTACAGTTTATTGCTCGAACTGTTTTCTTTTCTTCTTCTAGCGGCGCTGTCCCACGCCCCCGCCGCACGCGCTCTGCGCCGCATGGTCCTCTTTAGTTTTCATCACTGACTAAATGGCAACTTTCGTCCATTTAGGGTACATACATCTGTCTCTTTTTATCAACTGTTTGCGTAATTCATAGCGAAATATTTTTTCACGTTGCTTTTATTACGTTATCTTTACCCTCCCCAATGAAACACTCCCTATATGTAATTGCAATAATTACTTATGCTTCGGTATGATCATTACGTAAATATATGGCAAGGCTATAGAAAGTGTATGCATTGCGTAAGAAAACAGAATTGTTAGAATGTCATACGAAACGTTTCGGAAGGGAAGGGCGTAAACGCTTTCTCGCGCTTACCTCGTTTCTATTTCTGTGTAGCGTGCATGTAGTTCACCGATTTCTGTCTTGGCGCCCTGCTGTTATCTCCGTGAGGTGGAAATCACAATCGCTCCTGAAATATGTGGCCGCCTTGACTGCTAGGGGCGCTGGCTGCGACCAGACGACAGCACTGCAAGTGTATCAGTCAGCTGTGATCTCTGGATTGATGTACGCTTTGCCTGTTTTGAACGTGCCGCCAAGTTTGATGTCTCAACTGGAACGAGGCCATCGTGTTGCACTACGAATCATACTTGGTTTACCTCGCGAGGCGCAGTCTGTTCCTCTACTCACAGAAGCGCACCAGTTGCCACTGAGGCTGCAGGCTGATCAGAGAGCGCTGCACCATATCCAGCGCATGTACAGAGCTCCAGACGGTAATGCACTTATTAATCGCCTCACTCAGCGCCTGAACTCTCGCATGGGGAAAATGGCGGCATTGTTTACCACGATTGCTGGCAGTCCAGAAAATTCCACTTCCTTTACAGCTCCGAAAGAGCGCAGCAAAAGCATCTTCCCCATTTATCTTTCCATTCCCGGAATACTCAAAAAGTCTGACCAGCCTGTTTCGGCACTATTTCAGTTGGCCCAGTCGCACCTATTTGAACATTTTCACGATTACCTTCAAGTTTTTACAGACGCATCTGTACACAACGGCGGCCAAGGTGGCTCTGCAGCTTTCTTTTGCCCTACGACAAACATCCGCCGGGTGTTTCGCATACCGCATCCATCCTCATCTACAACTGCGGAACTAGCTGCGATTGATGTTGCTCTGAAATACGTGCAAGAAGAATTAGGAGCATCGAAGGTTATCATACTTACAGACTCTCGTGCTGCCCTTTGCAGATTGTTGAGAACAGACTCCGATGGCCCAATTATGTGCAGCATCGTTAAATCTGCCTCACAACTTATTACTCGTGAGGTATCCCTCATTTGCCAGTGGATACCTTCACATGTTGGTATTCCGGGGAATGAAGAGGCCGATCACTTTGCTTCAAGTTGTGTCCACAACGAGTGTGACTGTCAAGAAATTTCATGCCTGTTTGACAACGCTCGTCTGCTGATCCGCCGACATCTTCTAAAGCAGCACCCCGACCAGCGTGTCGCAAGAGGATTGTTCCCTCCTCGAATTCGTGGTCGGGGATTGCCTCGTCGTGACATAGCCCTGTTATATAAGTTAAGAGTCGGTGCTGTATCAGTGCGCGAACGATTATATCGTCAAGGACGTGCGGACAGTCCCTTATGTTCGTCGTGTGGCTCCTGCGAGACACTAGAACACTTAATTTTAGAGTGTCCAACATTCGTTGCGCAGCGAGCACTGCTCACGAAGGAATATGGACTTATTGGACTTAGGTGCAGGACGCTTGACGATTGCCTGTTCCCGGCTGGATGTGCTACTAAGCGTGACCAGGCCCATCGAGCCCTACTAACTTTCCTAAAGAAAACCGATTTGGCCTCGCGCTTATAGACATTATTAGATGTGAAGCATCTTATGGCGAAGCTTAATCCGGTGGTGGTGGTGGTGGTGTGCGGCATAGCCTCCCTTACTGCGCATGCGCAAACCCTTTAAAAAAATAAAAATTAAAAAATACCTCCTCTCCCCCTCTCTCTCCTCTAGGCATCCCTCCCCGCGGCAACCACACGTCACTGCGCATGCGCCTCCCCTCCTCTCTCCCCTCCTATGCTCCCCCCCTCTCTCCTCTAGGCATCCCTGCCCGCGCTCCCCACTGCGCATGCGCGTCCCCCCTCTCTCACCGCTCCTACGCTCCCCCCCTCTCTCCTCTAGGCATGCCTGCCCACAGCGTCCACACCCCACTGCGCATGCGCGTCCCCCCCTCTCTCTCTCCTCTCCTACGCTCCCCCTCTCTCGCCTCGCGACGCCGATGCAGGCAGCGTCTGCTAGCGAGTTTCTTGGTTGAAAAAACCGACTGCTCGCGCTGCACAACCGTTCACTGGCCATCCCGTATATATGGCAATGGATCTTGACCTCCAAGGTGGTGCCGGGGGGGGGAGATTTCTCCTGTGCGTTGTTGAACAATAAAAATTCGCAGCGTGCGCGTTAACTAAAAGCGCACTGCGGGTCTCTGTGTCCAGTCGGAGTCTTATGTCTGTGATTGCCCATTAGCAGCGATTGGAATGTTCCAATAGGAAACACCGCTCCATCACTGCGTGCTTTGCGCGTCCTCAGTTTTCTCTCCTGCGAAACGCTGCGATAGCGCCAGCGTCAACGCCGCCGCAAGTGTAAGCGTTAGCGCCCGCTGCTTCACATCTACACATGGTTCCCTTTAGCGGGAGATGGTGTAATTTTTTCATGTGACTACTTATTTGTGTTTACGTCTGTGTTATTTGTTTTGTTTGTTTGTTTTTTCTCTTTCCTCTTCTCTCTCCTTTTCTTCCCTCATGTCTTGCTTTCCTCTGTGTTTCCCCTTCCCGAAGGAGCAGGCAGGCGTTGTGCCCCTCTAGGTGGCAGTTGTCAGCTGTTCCCTCCCTATTTCCTCTGTGTCTTCGTGTTTTTTTTATGTATCCAAACCAAATAATAATAATAATAATAAAGCAAGTCGGTAATTATTTCAGTTGCACGTGAATAAAAATGTCTCGTAGAGATTTTTACAGATATGCTTATGTCTGCGAGCCCATCAGAACAAGCATTGTTTTGTAATCAGCTGAAAATTTGACAGCTGTCAGTCTGTTTATCCATATGGCACAACACGGCTATGCGGTAGAGGTAGCAACACTGATCACATTTACTACATAATTTACTGTCTCCGTCTTTCTCTCTCTCTCAAAAGGTGATGCCACAAAAAAGGAATCATTGTCTCCATCAAAGTACACGAGCCCGCCGGGAGAAGACAAAGAATATCTTCTTGGAAGCGAAAGCGTTGTTTTTTTTTTATATAATAGCCGTGTTTGAAATAAAGAAAGCCTTACACGCCTCGTGCGCTACGTCGCTTTATTCACCGTCACATAAACTGTGGAGATGCATCGGTGATGAAATGCAAAGTGATGCAAAGCTAGGGAAACATGGGCGTGGTTTAGCACTGCAGGAACCTCCACTTTGGTTGATCTCCTGCATGTCTGCAACCTCCAACTATGCTATACTCTCCCTCCTACTTTGGCTCGTTTTCACTCTTTTCTGTTTTTCACCTCTTGCTGTACTATACCTTACAATGGTGTGCTATATATGGCATAGGGCGTGTTTCTTTGTCCTTACCTGTTTTAGAGCGAAAGCTGTTTGAGATCACAACAAGGGTCGTTTCTGCGCCGTAATTGTCCGCCGCCGCCGGTGTCGGCAACCAATATCGCAAGAGATAAGAAAAAAAAACAAAATAAATTAAAAACACTTATGACAGAACGGGAATCGAACCCGGGTCCTCTGCGTGGCAGCCCAGCACTCCACCACTGAGCTACGCCACTGCTTGAAACTGCGGTGCAAACTGTCCATATGCAGGTTTCATGTCGGGTAAGGAATCGCGTTAACGTGTGTTGTAAAGCGTTTTGAAATAGTGAAGTAAGAACCAGGCGTCACACTCTGTGAATTGCGTAACGAGTGGCTCGTTCAATGCTTCAACCCATTACAAAAGCCTGAGGTACAATTCTTCATCGTCGTCAGCCACAGCATCCAAAATGTGCACATAATGCGTTCCAAGAGTGTAGCGGTTACCACGCTTTTCTAAAGAATGACGAATAATGGCATAGTAGACGCTTCCCCACTGCACAAAAAATTATGATTATCTATTTCGTAGTGGGTAACATGCAAGTGCGCTTGTAGTAGTTGCCCAAAGAGTGTTTGAAAAGGGCTCTAGAAATGCCACTCTCCCCGCTTTCGCTCTGGCTGTGCTGCGCCTTCCGCGCAGGCCTGGCGGTTTCTTTCTTCGCGCAGATGAAACATATTTTACCAATCTATGAAGAACCTAGCCCAACAACGCTGCGCCTCGTCTGAGCGCTTGCTCCTATGCATAGGCGTGCGCAGAGTTCCCCTTCAGGGGGGGCGAAGGTTCGTCGCAGCGCCCCCCTCCCTATTAAGTCAATGTAGGGGCAGATTTTGCGCCCCCCACTCCCTATTAAATCCATGTATGAGGCAGACTTTGCGCCCCCCCCTTCTTAGGTGACTAGGGGGGGGGGGCGGCCGCCCCCTCTGCCCCCCTCGTGCGCACGCCTATGCTCCTATGTACTGGCGTGTTGCCTCGTCGCACTTTAAACTTCTCTGCAGGACAATACTTCGCCCATTTGAGCTCAGCATTAAGAGGCTGTGTAAACGCTGATGTAAGAGAATACGGCCATTCCAGGAAGGGAAACGGTCTTCGTGTTGTCTTTTGGCTCAATGCGAAGCGGGAAGTGCACAGCACGTAGGAAGACACAGTAGCCATTTGGCGATGTCTGCAAAGACAGCTCTTGCCAGTGCTCCGGACTGCGCCGTCATGGTAAAATTCCCAACTTGCAGATCGAGTGACGCAGCCCCTCCTTTCACCCGCTTTTACCCTCGGGTACAACATATGATGTACGGAGGTATGTTATCGACTTGGACTTTATATAGAACATGCCGTTGACAGCAAGAACTCTTTGAGAGTTTTCAGATTGATGCTGTACTCTCGAGGAACCTTGAAAGAGCAGAAAGAATTCAGGTTGGATGCCGGGCTAAGCCTGCCATAACAATTCATCATTAGGTCTTGCTAATTTTGGGGTTTAATCTTCCACCGTAACTGGTTTGGTAGGGGTGCTCTGTATCGATCCCGATAGCTCCACGAAGTACCACCACATTGAAGTGCTCGCCATGTGATTCAAAAGACCGTACAAAGTGTCTCCATCTGAGCGTTAAGTTATTGCTCGGGAGGTGGAAGAAATGCGCGCCTAGAAAGTAATTCAGGAGCCATGTAGCCCCTGTGCGGCGACTGTTATACATGCAGAGAAGAAAGATCGCTCCTGGAGGTTTTGTGTAGATTACCAGCAGATGGACTCCGTCACAAAAGAAGTCACAGCCTCGCCGCAATGTCGAAGCGATGAATGCGGCAGCAATAAATCGGAGTGTCACGCGAGGATTGGCAAGCAGCAGGAAACTTGCACCCAGCTGCTCAAGCACACCCAACGACCTACAGGAACACACGCAGGATGAACGGCAACTAACGACTGTCAATGTTCGACACGTGCGGCGCGCTGCTCAAACATAATAATTGACAGACGTAAAGAACGCACATAGACACACGGGAGGAGCGCGTAAAAAAACTGTCTATGTTCTTTCTTCACCTGGCCACTAGTTAGGCTCTTCCAGCTGTGCGCGACAGTCATTTTGCAAACGCCATAGTTGCAGTGAGCGATGTGACAATTGTGCGGTCTATAGCTTCAAAGCAAACTTCTCGTTGAAAACACAAGACCTAGAAACCTCCTCACGCAAGAGAAAAGCGAGGGAGCACGGGAGACCACAGTACAAGTCGGAAGCGCGAATTGAAGCTCCGGCAAACCACGAGCGGGGCGACGACCTTCAAACTCGCGCCTCGATGTGACCGTTCCTTCGGACGGGATGCTGGCACCTATTGTTGGCGTCGCCACAATATTGATTCCCGCAGTGTCGGTCACAGACCAACGCTTGCTCACGCTTGATCGCAACCAGGGCTTCGAGTTTCCTCGACTGCCATGACAGCTGGTTATCAGTAGTGTAAGCACAATTTGTTCCTACACCTCGCGTCTCGCTTCATCACTGCTGAGCATCAGGTGTCACGGCCATCGACTGAAGTTGAAGCATCTGTTACCACGGCAGCATCTGCAGCTTCGCTGCCCTCGTCGCCGCTGCCACGCAATGGGCCCACAACCACGCTTCTAGCTCAGCGTAGTATAGCTACAGCGTTTTGTGATGTCGTATTGGTTCGAACAGGAGACGCCGTCCTCACCCTGTACGACGGAAAGTTGGCATCGTGACACCCTTTTAAAGCGGGCCCTAAGCGCCGCCTCGCGAACACGCTTAAAGCGAACACGCTGAAGCTCACTGCACTATAGCTAACACCTACTGTGTTGCCATATTCGTTTAAGCAGAAGACGTTTCACTACGCTGTAAGAAATGGAATACTGGCGTCGATCAGCTCTATTTAAAGTGCGGCCTGCGCGCCATCTTCCATGAGATCGCGAGAGCACTGAAATACCTTCAAGCTCAGAGTGTATATAATGGTGCATATAAATTTGTCATCTTTAGTATCCTGGAGTACGTTGTGACGTTATTTGGGCAGGACCGCTCCAGAAAGAACCCGAAAGCAGGCTACATATGTGGGCCTGTCACTGAAAATATTTTTTCACATGCAGGCTAGCACTAATAGTGCCTCTCACTGAAAACTTTCTCTCGCCGTGTTCGACGTGGACGCCGACGCCGATCACTCGGGGATGGTGCGCCGTCTGGCTCGTTTACGTCTTCGACATGTGTCGGCCCTGGCCATGATCTCGCCCAATGACGCAACAGCAGAAGTAGAAGAGCTTGGTGCTGCTAGCTCAGCAGCTCTAAGTCACCAAGTTCGTGTCGGCAGCACAACGGGGTCGTGCGAGCCACCAGACACGGCAGTAGTAACAGCTGCCCAAAAAATCGCCAGGCCTGCGCAGAAGGCGCAGCACAGCCACAGCGAAAGCTGGGAGAGCGGCCTTTAGCCTTTTTTAAACACTCTTGGGGCAACTACTACAAGCCCACTTGCATGGTACCCACTACGCTATAAATCATCATAATTTTTGTGTAGTGGGGAAGCGTCTACTATGCCATTCTTCGTCATTGTTCAGAAAAGCGCGGTGCCCGCTACACCCTTGTAACGAATTATGTGCACTTTGTTGATGCTGTGGCTGACGACGACTAAGAATTATGCCACAGGCTTTTGTAATGGATTGGAGCATTGAACGACCTACTCGTTACGCAATTCGCATTGTGTGACGCCTGGTTCTTACTTTACTGCTCTAAAATGCTTTACAACACACGTTAACGCGATTCCTTACCCGATATGAAGCCTGCCTAGGGTCAGTTTGCACCGCAGTTTCAAGCAGTGGCATAGCTCAGTGGTAGAGTGCTGGGCTGCCACGCAGAGGACTCGGGTTCGATTCCCATTCATTCACAGGTGTTTTTTTTATTTATTTAGTTTTTTCTTATTTCGTGCCATATTGGTTATGGACACCGGCGGCGGCGGCGGCGGCAGCGGCGGCGGCGGCGGACAACTACGGCGCAGAAACGACCCTTGTTGAGATCTCATAACAGCTTTCGCTGTAAAACTCGATCATCCGCCGTGGAAGGCAGCGCGAACAGCGGTACCTCACCTGATCCCTGGGCCAGTCGTACAGCCGGAACGTAGGCCTCGCTTGTCGGTTTCCCAGCTGTCAGGAATCGCAACGAGAACCACTGCCTATTGCCTGGTCCCTGGGCCAGTCACGAAACCGGAGTCCAGGAACAGTCCAACGCCTAGAAGATGTCACCCTGTTCCTCGGACCGGACGTCCAGCTGAGGACAGTCTGCCCTCGAATGCTACTCTGCCTCAAACGCTGCTAATCCTCGAAAAACGACCGTCGCGCCCTGCCGAAGGCACGGATCTCGCACCCTCGACGCCACGCTCTACGAGCTGCCGATGTCGTGTTCTTCACCCCCCGCACGGCACATACGCGCACAATCACCACCACTTTGCCAGCGCAGGGTATACTATCGTTGTTCTTCAATGTCGTTTTAACGCGATAGCGTTAGAGAGCTCGTTTTGCACAAATTCCGGCGTCGGTGTCGGCGTCGTTGGTTGTGAGCGAAAAATCATCATCTTGTCCGTGACCGAAAAATCGAGAAGGATGTAATAAAATAAATAATAAGAATTTCCGGGTCCCCCCGCCAAGGTTGAAGACGCCTACCAGGGCCTTCCGAAAGGGCGGAAAGACAACATCATCATATCCCCCGCCCCGCGCAATATGCATCCTCAGCGCAACGTGGAAAGAAGGAAAGCCAGGGCGGTGGCGCTCCTACGTCGGGCGACAGAACTTCCTGGCGGCAGCTGCTTCGTAGACGCTGCCCAGTATGCCAACAGCAATAGTTTTGCAGCAGTGTCGATCAGCCACAGGGGTTCGACCGTTAACGCCGCTTCGGTACGATGCTCGTCGTCGTGTGCGGCCGAGCAAGTGGCCATTGCCTTGGCCCTTCTGGATGACAAACATGAACATATATTCAGCGACTCCAGGGCAGCCATCCGCGCCTTCAGCGTTGGCGCCGTGTGTAAGGAAGCCTGTCGCATACTGGAGGGCAAAAGCATCACCATCCACACTCTCACGTGGTTCCCCGCTCACATGGAATCCATCAGGGGAGACCCCACAAACCTGAACGAGCTGGCCCACTCCAAGGCGCGAGGTCTCGCTTTCCGCGACCATGGAGAACTCCCCCCGCCGGCCCGCAGTTGTGGAGAACAGAGATCATCCGACCACTTATAACGAAATTACACAGCACTTCTATCTCGGCAGGAGAGACATTTTCCTTCCTAACAAGAAATAAAATCGAGCGCAGGCATTGACCCTCAGGTTACTGCAGACGGGTTCGTATCCCAGCCCGGCTTTATTACATAAAATTTATCCCGATATTTATCCTAATAGCTCCTGCAGGCACTGCAACGAATTCGCTAGCCTAGAACACATGCTCTGGCGTTGCCCCTCGTTACGGGGCACGGACCAATCCACTGAAGACAAGTGGCTATCCGCTATCAACAGCCCCGATGTCGGGGCTCAACTCTGGGCTGTCCAGAGGGCCCACGATGCGGCGGTCGGGCTTGGCCTGACTGTCCCAACGTGGGAGCGGCCCGCTGCGCGTTGAGTCGTGCACCTCAGGACTTACAAGAAAGTTTTGCATCCATCCATCCATCCGAGTGAATATCGAACCCAGGCCGTCTGCGTGGCAAGCACTTGTTCTAGCACACAGCCACGCTTCTGCTTGGAATAGCGTTGAAAATAACTTCATCTGCTTGGAAATGCCGTGACAATAACTCGTCCTTTACAAACACACGCGTCCTTTATACAGGCGTCAAAATACAACATGTATTATCGCAGTAATATTGCGTGGTACAAGCATACATTGCCATCGGCGTGAGAAGATGTGAATATCAAAACGGCATTGTGGTTCAAAGCCGTCCACCCATTACAAAAGGCCCACACGTTACTGCGCGTATTCCTTTCAGACCACGTAGTGGGTGCATAACAAGTTCGAAAACATATACCGCATTTCCAGCGCGTAATTGCCAGTGGTTTAAAGCAGGCTACCCATTCCACAGTATTTTTTTTATTAGCGCCACTATGCCCTACGACATAAGTTAAATAAACAGAAAGACTTCTGTTTCCCGTATGAAGGCCAGGAGTGGTCGGTGCAGAGGACCGTGCGTCCAGCGCGTCAAGTAAGGTGGTCGACCGGGGTGGTAGTGAAGGCCGCGTACGTGGCGGGTGCGAGCCTTGTGAAGGTCCGGACAGGTCCCCAGTACGTGATCGAGCGTTGCTTCTGTGGCTGGGGCAACGAAGAAGGGGCATGTCGTTGGGGGAGGCTGTGCACCGGATGTCCATGTAGCCCGGATGGCAGGAGTCAAGGCGGCGCCCACACGAATCCTCCTGAGCGCAACCTCCTCTCGGCGAGTTAAGCCGCCAGGAAGGTCCGATTCACGCGGAGGAATGAGTGCACGCGTGGAGCGCCGGAGGCTTTCTTTGTGCAGAAGCAAGCTGTCCTTTGGGGAAAAACGAAGCCGAGGCAACGGGTGTTGGACTTCTGCTGGGTGGCAAGCGGCATCTGCGTCCAGTTGAGCCGGTGCAGTCCGGCGGGTCCACAATACCCGGACAGGACAGGCACACGAGTGAATCAGTCGGTGTATATCAGAGTCTATATCAAGGGAGCTGGTCACTTTTCGCAGCTCTCGAACTACGTGCGTGGAGTCCGTATATATAAGCAGTCTATCGAGAGACAAGCAATCCACCTTGGGTATCATGACAGTTAACCCGTCCCGTATAGCAGCGAGCTCCGCCAACACCGATGGAAACGGGGCCTCTGTAACATAGGAGCATGTTTGTTGCGCTTCAGGTACCGTGGGGCAGACGAGGCTGGTGTGCAAAACGCAGTTATCGATAGCTGCGTCTACGTATACCGCTAGTGAGTTGTCGATGGCAGTGACGACGGGCTCCTGTGCCACTTGTCGGTTGGATTGTCGCAGACGAGTCAGTGGTCGGTTATCGCTGGCCTGAGCCTTGAGCCACGGTGGAACTTCTGGCTCCACAGTATTCACTAAGTGATTGAAGTACGCAGTAGGGACAGGATATCGCTACCGCCTTCAACTCCTAAAGCCGAAGCTTAAGGGTCCTCAATTTTTCGCATCCGTGCACCACATATTATCAGAGACGTATTCTCATTGGCGGAATGGTGAAGCGCAGTACACTCTGGAGTAGCATTTTCTTAACGTTTCAGGAGAACCACATGTGGTGGCAGTATTCCCGTAGATCTTCAAAACCTATGTTTAAAATTTTCGTCGAAGCACTCGAAGGTTGCAAAAATTTGTCTAGCCATGTCTTAAGTGTGCCCTCACCAAGCCATGTGTGCACTAAATAGGTTATAGCTTTAACGTCCAAGTTAGGCGTCTTTAGATGTAGGTTATCCTCCTGTTGGAGTCGTCACTGTCGCTAAACGTTTGAAGAAGTCTGTTAGGCTATGTCCGAGCATGGTGGTAGAAAGCGACAGGAAGAAACGTGTCGTAAGTATGTCGCACTTTCATTGCGTACCTAACAGGCTAAACAAAGTGGGAAGTAGATAAGGCACTAATGTTTTCACGACTGGCAATATTACAGGTCAGATTTGGGCCGTGCTGCACAGAAGGCATGAGCGAGTAAATGAAGGCACGAGAAGTGCACCTATATTCGTTTCGTAAAACACACCAAGAAATTCACTTATTGCCGTACAAGTGTGGTGTAAACGGTCCCTTTCAGCTGCGGCCGCGTGCGCGTAGAAGGGACGGGCCGCTGCATTAAACAGAGATAATTCGAACATAAGAGATCTCAAACCAGACGTTCATTTTATAATCTATCTTTACGTAGTCAACAGTGTAAGTGCACACCAAAATTTCATGAACGCGCGGATTTCTACCGGCATAGGAGCGAAAAAACGCGTCCCATGATTGAGGCATGGCATATCGACAATAACGACAGCGCATGCGTGAGCCAACCGTCTATTAACTTGCATAAAGCTGAAGTCAAATGCCTTAACAGTTATCTTTCACGTAGGCCCCCACGCGTGCTGGATTGATATGTTCGCCTATTGCATGGGCATGCACAGATAAGTTTTGGTGCTTTCTTTCTTTTCCTCCCTTGTGCGTCTTTGCGGTTGTTAGTCGGCGTTTGTGGTGTCGTACCTTCTTTTTTTTTGCGTCTGTGTATGCACGCCCTGTATTTTTAGGACGCTTTAAAGGGCCCCTAAACCACCACTCAAAATACGGAGAACGAGCGCGTTATTCTATCCCGATGTTTCCCGTTTTGCGGCTCCATTCGTGACGCCATCTCTTTATTCACGTGACGTCAGGATGAAGTATGCTCTCGATTGGCCAATATATAAGAGATATCTATTGTGAATTGTCGCCTACCCTGCTTTGCCTTGCAGTCGCATGGACGGTCTGCCTTGTATCGCATGACTATCGTGCGCGATAAATTGATTTCACTTCATTTTCTGCGTTTGCGACTGCACAAACGGAGATGCTATAATGTAGCCGAAAATCCCGATATGGTGACTGACTTTACGCCTAGTGCTGACATTCCACGTGTTTCCTGAAGAACGAAGTGGCGAAGAGGAGATAGCGCTCGTAGGAAATGTAGTGAAGGTGAGACAGAAACTGCTGTCTTGCCTTGGAACTCGGTGTGGTTTAAGGGCCCTTTAAAACATGATGTAGACATTATTGGTGTAGACATGCGCATGTATCTTGTATTATAGTGAAAAGTGTATTTTACATGCTTGCTTCGCAGTTATTTTGAAAAAAAATCTACGCATCTCCACGAAATGAATCATGAGGAGTCGGCAAAGCACTGGGGATCGTTCGTATCGTAAATAACCCGTGACATTGCCCATTCGCGCATTTCAATGAGTGACAACGCGTGTGTACACTATATACGATGTGTTTTTTGCCGTTGAGCACCCACTTCCCGCGCCATCAATTCCGGGGTAGCAGTTGTTGTTGGCGTTGCCGTTTTGCCGCTGCTTGCCGAGCTCTCACCCCCGGGGCAGCTTGCAGTCTGCGTAGACGTTGAGCCTCAGCATGCCGTGCTCTCAGCCCTGCAGTAGCAGCTTGTTGTCGGCGTTACCGCTTTGCCTTCCCCGGGCGAGAGCGTCTTCACGATTGTTTTCATCCATGGCAGAAAGATAATGTGTGGTGTGGAACGCGCTTATTCTTCATCGTCATCAGCCAAAGCACAAAGAAAGCGCACATAATGCCTTCCAGATGTGCAGCGGGTACAGTGAAGGCATAGTGACATAGTGGGTGCCTCACTACCTAATGAAATTTATGGCGAGCGTATAGTGGCTACCTTTCATGTGCTGTCCCGTGACGGACATACGGTGGTGGGCGTACAGTGGGTGCCTTGCATGTGCTGTGCTGGACAGCGGACAACGGACAATATATTTTTCTTGAACATTCTATTATGATACCGCGAAAACCACTAATATTTTCGCTTGTCTTAAAACATTGTCTTTTTAGGCTTTCATATTCTTTCTATAAATCCCACTGCCGCACGATTCATGGCCGATCCCCCGTGGTGGGTTGAGCCACTCCTCTAGGATCCAACCAATCAACCGGCCTATCCCCTCAGGTGCTTCGCCCCTTTAAAAGAAGGTTTCAACAACGTAACTAAATAGGGCACCGGGGGGTGGGGGGAGGTGGGTCGAGGGACGCTGAAGACATTCAGCGCAAATTTACATTCCCCTTAGGCTGAACGCATAAAACATGCTAGACGATATGGTAATGGGTTTGTGTCGGCATGTTTTAGCTCGAAAAGTTCATTCATAATTTTGCTGCAGAGCTAATCATAGCAACGCATTGTTGAGATACTTCTCTGCACACCAAGCATAACAGTGCTTAGCTCGACAGCTAGATGTCGTGCAGTGCCCGAGAAAAAGTTAAAAAAAATATTACGACGTGAAATGTGGCGCGAAAATTTACCTGACCTGCACGAAATGCTTGTCACAGAGAAAGCGAGCCTTTCAATGCAGAGGGAAGTGGTATGTGGTACTTTCTGCCAGTGCAAAGTGCGAAGGAGAGGGCGCTTTCATTTATTCCCTAATTGTGAATAAACTTTCCAGCTTCACCATTCTTTTTATCCTTTGCTACGTTGGAACATTTAAAAAAAAGCGAGGGCATCACTGGATCTAGCACTTCGAAGCCCTGAGGCATGTGTTGGTAGTTTTTCTTTATCCGGAAGGGAACTACCAGAACAACACAAACCACAGAACCCCCCGAAGACAAAATGGAGACCCGTGACCCTCATCTCCGTCGGCCAATGTGCTGCAAGCGCCGAGTGACGAAA
>JALIZH010012676.1:0-16789 GCA_030522465.1 Rhipicephalus appendiculatus | reverse complement strand
AAGTCTTTCGGGGAGGGCGGGGCTCGAGATGTCCGCTCAGCCACGCGTTCCGGCTGGTTCCAGGATAAAGTTCGGAACCATATTCTAATGCGCACGCACACAAAGAACTACGCACGCGCTTACTAGACCGCATGTTTCTGATCTGTTTATACTTGGAGTGTGACATAGCAGTAAAGATTTATCAATATGTGACATGAGCAGTTCAAACGTAACCATTGTTTCTGTAGTTTTTATTTCTTTTACTCTGGTAAATTTTCAATTAAATGAGAAGCAAAGGTCTCAAAGTCATTTGAATTTTGTGGACAAGTAAAACATACTTTGTATAGTTTATCCGTATTGACAGCAATAAAATAACTACTAGCAATCCTGTTGGTAGTGCGTACGGCGTAGATCACTCTGTGAAAGGCGGCATTTCGTGGTTGTTTCTGTAGTGTGACTAAGAATGCACAATAAAATATATGCATACGTGGCACATAGCTGCTTGCGGATGGCAATATCATCTATTGTAGTCTATGAGTTATTTTTTAATATTACCGATTTGTCCAAAAGGCCTGTATGGGTTTTTAGTGTGACATTATTAAAGACGTCATTCCGCGTCTTCGAACGAAGAAAAATAATACCTAAATGAGAAAGACATACTACGAATAGTGTTTATTGAATAAAGTTAGCCTCTACAATATCAAAGAGAATCTATTCAGTCACGTCTCGCACAATGACGACAGAAAGGTACACATCCGTAAAAAATTTCACGAAGGCGAGGTTCCCCCTTCCACATAAATGAACGCATGCATTTAGTTGGGTGCTTCCACAGAGAAAAAGTTATTACGAAACTGCAAGTCAAATGGCGTTACACAATGAAGCCGAATACAGATAACGCCTCCGCTGGCGTTAACTACACTCAACTTGGATGATTTAATTGCTTGTTTACGTACGTGTCATCCAGTAACGTAGCCACAATTTTTTTTCTTTTTGGAGGGAGGGGTGTTAACCACCCTTTAGCTATGTTCGTGCTTTCGTTTTTATGTGTGCATCTATATATCCACATGAAAATCCGAAAAACTTACAGTGTTTCAGCACCCCTACCCTGGCAACGCTCCTCGTGACGTTAGTGAAGTCGGCCGAATGATTTATGACAGAAATGAAAAGAAGGTTAAACATGTCTCTTTCTAGCACTGAAGAACAGAGAGAGACGACACAATGGGATCCCGATTGAAAGTGCAAAGGTTGTTTAGCAAGTCACCGCTTTATGGTCATCAAGCCTCGTACGAGGCTTGATGACCATAAACTTTATAGAAATTTTCTGTGCCTTCTTTCCTCTTCGTTTCTCTCTCTCTCTTTCTATGCCTTCTTGTTTACGGTTCTGCAGCGTACTATTACAGTACTGTATTCATTCAACATTTGCTTTATACACCAAGTACCCACGCAAAAAAACATGGCTGATCCCTCCATCATAGGAATTGTTATAACACGAAAGTGAAACGTGTCTTCACAGAAGTAGTTTAAGCATTTGTTGCGCATTGTTTCGCCACAAGGGCGACGGAATGAATGCTATAGCAACAAACTGTAATGTCCCGCGAAGAAGGCAAGCAGCTCAAACCTTACAGCGGGCCCCCTCAAGCATTAACGAAGGCGCGAAAAGAACATGCACAGGAAGAGCGCGAACTAGTTGTCACGGCTCGACACTGAAAGCGCGCTGCTCAAAGAGAAGGATGCATGAAACGAAGGCACAAGTACACACAGGACGAGCGCCAACAAAATAATATCTGAGATTTCTCGTTCAAGAACCGCGATATAATTATGAGAGACACGGTAGTGCAGGGCTCCGGATATTCCGACCACCTGGTGTTCTTTCACATGCATCTAAATCTAAGTACACGGGCGAGCGCGAACTAACAACTGCCACAGTTCTCATTTCCTTGTGTGAGCGGCGCGCCTCTTTTGCAAACGCGGCTGCTGCAGCGAGCAAAGTGTCCATCGTGCTCTCTGTGACTTCAACGGCGGTGAAAGCACAAGACGTACAAACCGCTATACGGAACCAAAGCTCAAGTTTGCGGCATAGAGTTAATATAACAGACTCTAGAAGAAAAGCTGGGCCGCTAAAGCTATAACCACGCGAGCAGCGACATGTTGGTACGTTGTCATTGTTGCCATTACAGTAATTTGCAGAAGCGCTAAATATGGCGTTTGAAAACACTCAAATTCTCGCAATAAAAAGGGCCCTGCAACACTTTTTGAGCATGCTCAGAAAACGCTGCCGATCGGTAGTCCAGGCTCTCGAGAACACGCGAGCCAAATATTATAGCGCAGCACGCGGCGTGGAATTCACAATAAATTCTCAAAGTCAGCCAGAAATTGCTTTCTCTTCTCTCGACAAATGACGTTGCGTACCCAAAAATCACTCGTCACCGACGAGAGATTTTTTTGTATCAGCCATTGGCTGATTTGAGCATGGCGCGCTCGGTAGTTACAGAGGCCGCCGCGAGGGGCCGCGACTTGTCCACGCGCGCGCGCGCGATTGCAATGAAAATTCGCGTATTCGAACAAAAAAAAGAAAGAGAAAAAGCGCTCAAGATCACGAGGCGCGCGTGACGTATTTTCTTTCCCCGTGCCATCCCTCCCTGCTTAGCTTCCAGCGCTTTCGACGGGACGAGAGAAGAGAGAATGCAATTGCAGCGTGCGAGAAATCTTTGTAACTCCACTCGTACTGGACGGATTCCAAAAAATTTTGCGGCAGTGAATTCGTGAGGCAATAAGCTCCTTTAGTGAATCCTTTCCATGGCTACTTGGAAAAGTGTTGCAGGGCCCCTTTAACAAGCGTGGTCACGTAATATAAACGAACGAAAATTGTTTGATGTTTATATGAACTATTTATAGCAGTGGTCTAAACTCAACTCGGCCTGCGGGCCGCAGGCACGCAATTTAGTCCGGCAAGGGCCGGGGCAGTGAAGAAGGTAGAAGCGGGCGGGGGGGTCTGTACAACTTGCTTGAAAACACTGCCATTTGAAAGAAAATTTTCCCATATCTCATATACACGTAATTTCTGAAAGAAGTTCGGTGCCAGGATTCCAAAAAACACGGTGATACCGATCTCGAAAGTGACTCCAATCTGCACGCCGATAGTGAAATATAATTTTTCATTCACGGTAATATTTCAAAACAAAGTGAACACATGGGATGCCTCACGCAACAATGCGTTAAACTAGTCAGGTCTATGTACCTCAGGAACATACTTGATAAGAAGAATAAAATAAAATACGAGGGGGCAAAGACAGTCATGTGAGGGCCGCGGGCCGCAACCGAGAGCTTGGCGGGCCGCATGCGGCCCGCGTGTTTGAGACCCCTGATTTATAGGAAAGATACAATGGCCATTAATAAAATTTGCTGCATGCGGAAAGGAGCGTTTGCAGGTTTGTTCACTAGATGGCGCCACCGTCCTTGTATCATGTCAACATTTCAGAGCGCTGCCGCGCAGTGTGCGCGCGACTGCGCCGGCTTGCTTGCGCGTCGGGCGAGTCGTATTCGCAATGCCCATAGACCAGTGGCGTAGCCAGGGGGTGGCACACCGGGCACCTGCCCCCCCCCCCCCCCGAAATTTTTTTGCGCCATGGCATATATAGCGAAAAATGGCCATTTCAAGGAGGTGCCCGCCCCGAAATTAAGGAGGTGCCCCCCCCCCCCCCCCGAACAAAATTTCTGGTTACGCCCCTGCCATAGACTGTCGCGCTGCCAAGCGCAATTCAGGACTGTCCTCTCATGGAGGGTCAGTATGGTAGCGCTACGCAATCGCTCCCTTGTTCTTGTTCGGCTGTGCTAGCCTCAGTGTTATCGCGCTAGCAAGAAACGAACACTATGGCTTTGCATGTTTCCTGCATCAGTGAACAAACCGGGCCCTCCGTTACACGATAAATCAGCTGATCCGTTTTTGCGAGACGCGAAGTCTTCGTGAAAATACCTGGCAACTCGCGCTTTCAATGATAGCGCACAGCGTACTCATAACAGCTTCGCGAGGTTTTCTGTAGCCACGTAGGTTAGTTAAATGTTATCGTCTGACCTCTTCAATTGAAACTCACCTTGTTTCACGTGCATATAGCATTCCACAGTGCTTTTTTACCGAATGAATCCTGCGCTTGTCGTGTGTAGTCCTCCTCCTTCTGGCTCTTGTTTTTTCTCGCTGTTAATTATTTCAATGAATCCCATAACATTGGACGCGGGAAGTCGAGCAGACTCGCGATTTGCTTTCTATAACTGAGCAATCGCAAATTAGCCTGCTGGCGCTGTGCCCGGCTGCGCCTGTGTTTCTATGTTTGTTGATAGGTGGCAGCACACTGCAAGTGATTTGCTTGTTGACGGGTTGACGGGTTTGAGAGCAAAATCGCAAAGTGTTCACCGCGCACAGATAAACGTGGTGACGCGTGAGTCGGAGTGGTCAAAGTCGTTGGCCGAGGAAATAATTCAGATTGCTTTCTGCAGTGATATTGAAAGAAGCCGTCTTGACGACGAGGAATTTTCACTGGACGTAGAAGACTGTGAAAGCACCGAGAGTGACAGCGACGATGAACGATCAGCTGCTAACTCGCGAGGAGCGAGCTGCAGCTCACGTCCCCTCGTGTGTTAGTTTCTTCACGCTCGTAAGCCCTTTTGATTGTATCTGATGTATGATATCCTTGAGCGACATCAAAATAAAAACAGTTTTTCTTGTGCATTGCATGTAGCGCAATTATTGTGGTTATTATGGAGCGCCGCATGCTGCTAACACGATCTAGCTCGACCAGGGAAGCGGTATGGTTAGAGCGGTGAAGCGTGCAGTCACGGCCACATATTACGCCTCTCGGCTAACTTCTGTACTTCACTGGTACCTTCCGAACGGCATAGTTGTTCGACGAATTTTCGCGACGTAGAAGAATTCGTCGTTGCGAAAAGCATACGTGCGTGTTCCTTTCCATATTCATGTTTCGATCATGCTGATCGAACCTGCAGCATCCGAGTGCAGTGAACTGCGCACGGCTTGAGTCTGAGCATGGCTGTGACACAAGCGCTAATGAATAGGATGTTAAATGCTTGTGTTCCGTTGAAGAAGCAACTCCCTGTTCCTGACTGCGCAAGTAATGACGACGGCGTGTGTTTGCAAACCATCACCACGTTAAACATTCGGTCCTGTGCAGCAGCGATGGCGCTATTCGCTAGCGGCCTACCACTGCGGCAAATCCGTCAGGCAGGCTCGGTACACAGTATCTCGGGGTGCCGTTCAGGTCATACGTCAATTCTAGTTCATGAAGTTTTCTGCAGCACGCACAGGATTTCGCAAAGCATCGCTTATGCATTCTAACGGGGCTGAAATGTAACCTTTCCCACCGCGGCAAATAATTAGGGGGCGAGCTTCCATGGATTGAGAAAGCATTTCGGTCTCATATCCATTTCAGTGCAGCTCATGACTTCATCCGGTGATAGTGGCACGGGCCGTACGTCCGCACGTCCTATCTGTTCCTATGCTAACAAACGGGTTCACCTTCCTTCGGGCGCCATATTGAATCGTACAGCGCGCCACCTATAGTTCGTGGGCATTGCGAATACAGTGTCTCTTCTTTGTGCCGTGAGCTTGGCACGCTGAACCAAGAGGCTTGCTTTGCGAAGCTGCATTTCCGCGATGGTAGAAGCGAGGTCCGAAGTATTACGGTGTGCCACAGCAGTGCAGACAGTACCAAGGCAGGCGATCCACCTGTAAAACTGTATCCGTTCCCGGACAAGTCGTACAAGAGAGAAAGTACACAAGCGTGGATCCCCGCAGTTAAAATAATAAAGTTCTAGCTCTTTCTCGCCTTCCGTTTTGGCCGACTCAATTATTAGCTTGAAATCATGTGTTTCGACTACCTGAATCAGTACGTAACGCGGCGCGTGCATGCAACGACTGCAGTAGTGATTGCTCGCCGTCTCCTAGCATTTTAAATGCGAATGCATTTCTTAGTCGGGCTATGTCAGGCGCATCCGGCGTTGTCCGCGGCGGCGTCCGCGCGCCGGCAGGTGTTATCTCTCCGCTCTCACTCCCTCTCCCATAGCAACAGCTGCGGGCGCGCGCGCTTATCCTCGCCCCTAGCAACCGGAGCATGTGGTGCGAGAGAGTGTAGGAGAGGGTAGATGCAGTGCTTCGCCGCTCCTTCTCTCGCCGTTCGCGCTCTCTCCTCCCTGCGCCCCACTCTCCCGTCCGCTCGCGCCTCATTCTCGACCGTTCGCTGGCTGGGCGCCTCTCAAGGCGATGGCAGAAGTCGGTGAAGGCGAAATCTCTCGGCGCAAGAAATGCATTCGCATATCCTCACGATTCCCTTCGGGCAGGTGGGGGGCATTTTTTACATCCCATTACGGTTGTATGTTGAAGCAACTTTGTGTTTTGATTCCTTGTGTTTGTGAGACCAAGATGTCGTTGTTGGATGTTCACACTCACATGCGTCATACCGCGGTTAGCGTTGCGATGTTGGTTGCTTTCAACTGAACTCGGCACATTGTCAAAGGTTCGCCGCATGCAATTCAGGCGTCGGGAAGGCTGTGTCGTCGCGCCTGAACGAACGCCTGTGAACTTTCAGCTAACTTTGACATCGTTTTGCTGGTTTGTTCTGTTTTTGTCGCTTTAATAGGGTGGTGTATCTTTAAGCCGCTGAATCTAACTGGCACTTAATTCATGAATTGTAATTGCCACCTTCGGAGATTGCGCGGTTTTTCTTTCGCGCGCACCGCGCACCCGTACATTGCTTCGAGTGGGCGTTTACGGTGCGCTTTGCGCGAGCTCGTCACGCGCCCCATACCACATCGAGCCTGAAATTTGACACCTCTCACACTGAGCCGCGTGCGCGCAGTAAGTCTTATGCACCTGTAAAGTCGGTATTCTGTTAAAAAGGGATTGCAAGCACGAAGCGAAAAAAAAGATAGACAGACAGACAGACGAGGCGAGCAGTTCTACTTGCTTTGCAGCGCCTAAAGCTAAGCTAAGCTAGATGCCTCGTGACTAAGTCAGCCGGTGATGCTCCAGCGGTACGGAGGACATGAATCGAACCTTCTTAGGCATTTGAGCGCCATGGCCGTGTAATCTTTTTCTTTTTTTTTTTTTGCACCCCGCGAAAGTTCCTTCACCACAGTGCGCGTTTGCCACTGCCAGCATGCACATCTAAACAACAATCACATGTTTTTCATAGTCGACAACGTGGGACATTGATTAACGTGATTAACGAACTTTTCTCCTTTGATTACGTTCGCTTTTCGAAGTGCCTGTCCAACGGGGCGATCTTTTCAAGCGGTACATTGCGAAGCGATGGCGTAGTGGTTAGAGCATCAGCCTCGCATGCAAGAGGTCCGTGGTTCGAATCCCGGTGCCGGACAACTCCCAACCGGATTAAAAAATATCCGGTTGATGATGGAATTGTGCAAAAAAATGCCCCCGCCTTCCCGAAGGGAATCGTGAGGAAATGCGAATGCATTTCTTGCGCCGACACCGACTTCTGCCATCGCCTTGAGAGGCGCCCAGCCAGCGAACGGTCGAGAGTGAGGCGCGAGCGGACGGGAGAGTGGGGCGCAGGGAGGAGAGAGAGCGAACGGCGAGAGAAGAAGCGGCGAAGCACTGCACCTACACTCTCTCGCACCACATGCTCCGGTTGCTAGGGGCGAGGATAAGCGCGCGCCCACAGCTGTTGCTTTGGGAGAGGGAGTGAGAGCGGAGCCAGCAATGCACTCCCTCACCAGAGCAGGATTGGCCACCCTGGTGCAGTACTTGGCCACTACCTCCCCCCCCCCCCCCTCCCCCCAAAAAAAAAGAACTTTATCTAGCGAGGCGAGTCTAGCTGTACTGTTCGAGGAATTAGAGGGTTTTAAATGGGATGTAATATGGCTCAGTGAGGTTAGGAGGACACATGAGGCTTATACAGTGCTGAAGAACGGACACGTCCTATGCTATCGTGGCTTAGCTGACAGAAGAGAACTAGGGGTGGGGTTCCTTATTCATAAAAATATAGCTGGTAATATAGAGGAATACTATAGCATTTAATGAGAGGGTGGCATGTATCGTAGTTAATTTTAATAAGAGGTACAAGATGAAGGTAGTACAGGCCTACGCGCCTACATCAATCCATGATGATCAACTGGTTGAACGATTCTACGAAGACGTAGAATCAGCAATGAGTAAGGTAAAGACACAGTATACTGTACTGATGGGCGACTTTAATGCAAAAGTAGGCAAGAAGCAGGCTGGAGATCATGCAGTTGGGGGAATATGGCATCGGCTCTAGAAACGCCAGAGGGGAGTTACTAGTAGAATTCGCAGAGCGCAATAATTTACGAATCTTGAATAGCTTCTACAGAAAACGGGCTACTCGTAAGTGGACGTGGAGAAGTCCTAATGGCGAAACTAAAAATGAAATAGACTTCATAATGTGTGCCCACCCAGGCATTGTACAGCACGTGGAAGTAGTTAACAAGATCCGATGCAGTGACCACAGAATGGTAAGATCTAGAATTCACCTAGACTTGAGGAAGGAACCGCAGAAACTGATACGCAAGAAGCCGATTAATGAACTAGCTCTGAGAGGGAAAGTACAGGAATTCAGAGTTTCACTTCAGAATAGGTACGCGGCTTTAACCGAGGAAACCGACCTTAGCGTTGACGCAATGAATGATAATCTGACTAGTATCATTAAGGAGTGTGCAGTGGAAGTCGGGGGGTACAGTCGTTAGACAGGACACTGGTAAGCTATCCCAAGAGACGAAAAACCTTATTAAGAAACGACAAACCATGAAAGCCTCAAATGCAACAGACAAAATAGAGCTGGCGGAGCTTTCCAAGTTAATCAATAGGCGTAAAGTAGCCGACATAAGAAAGTATAATATGGAGAGAATTGAGCATGCTCTGAAGAACGGAAGAAGCCTCAAAGCTATGAAGACAAAACTATGCATAGGCAAAAATCAGATGCATGCATTAAGGGACAAGGAAGGCAAGGTCACAACCAATATGGATAGAATAGTTGAGGTAGCGGAAGAGTTCTACAGAGATCTGTACAGCAGCCGAGACAGTCAGGATGATAATGTAAGAAGCAATAATAGACCAGAGGAATCTGACATCCCACCAGTATTGACATGAGAAGTAAAGAAAGCCCTAAAGGGAATGCAAAGAGGCAAAGCCTCTGGTGAGGATCAGGTAACATCACACCTGTTGAAAGACGGTGGAAAGATTATGTTAGAAAAACTGGCCACCCTGTATACGAAGTGTCTTTCGACAGGGAGGATGCCAGATTCTTGGTAGAATGCCAACATCATCTTGATCCATAAAAAAGGGGACGTCAAGGACCTGAAAAATTACAGGCCCATCAGCCCTCTGTCCGTTGTCTACAAGCTATTTACAAAATTCATTGCTAACAGAATTAATACGACATTAGAGTTCAATCAACCAAAGGACCAGGCAGGATTTCGTACAGGCTTCTCAACAACAGACCATATTCATACTATCAATCAGGTGATAGAGAAATGCGCGGAATAGAACCAACCCATATACATAGCCTTCATAGATTACGAGAAGGCATTTGATTCGGTGGAGACATCAGCAGTCATGCAGGCATTGCGGAATCAGGGCATCGACGAAGCCTATATAAACATAATGGAAGAAATCTACAGCGGATCCACAGCCACTATAGTCATCCATAAAGAAAGCGACAGAATCCCAATAAAGAAGAGCGTGCGGCAGGGAGACACGATCTCTCCAATGCTATTCACAGCGTGTTTACAGGAGGTTTTCAGGGCCCTAGATTGGGAAGAGTTAGGGATAAGAGTTAATGGAGAGTATCTCAGGGCCGGGCACGTAGCACGTCGGCAGGATAACCGCTGGTCATTAAGGGTAACTGACTGGATTCCAAGGGATGGCAAACGCGTGAGGGGGAGACAGAAAATTAGGTGGGTAGATGAGCGTAAGAAGTTTGCAGGTATAACGTGGCAGCAGAAAGCACAGGGCCGGGTTGATTGGCGAAACATGGGAGAGGCCTTTGCCCTGCAGTGGGCGTAGACAGGCTGATGAGGATGATGATGACATTGCGAAGCGCTTCAAGTGCAGCGCGAGAGCTCTGCACGTGCACGGAAACGAACGGCAGCGCGGCGGAGAGAAAGGAAAACGCGCGACATTTACCCCCCAGGTTCTTTTTTTCTTGCGACGCGCTGTGAGTGATTCTTTATGCATAAAAAAAAGAAAGAAAAAGAGAAACAAATGTTGGAGGGAAAAGGTAGGGAAATGGGGGAGGAGTGCACGATAACTGTCTCAGTGAGGACACCTCAACCGAAACACTCGCGGGGGGATGGGGATAAAAGAGAGAGTGAGAGAGAAGAGAAAAAGGTGGGATAAAAAAGAGATGAAGAAAAAATAACAAAAGGGAGACAGAGAGAGAGAGGAATAAAAAAAGAAAGGTTCCGACTCGCGAAGAGCAGCAGCGCTGGTTAACCGCGGCGAGCGGCTTAAAAAAGCCGTGCGATTAGGTTTGAATCTTCAAGGAAATGCGAGGAGGGCTGAAAGCGCGACGCGGCCGCAACCCTCGTGGCCAGTAGGGTGGAGGAAGTCCTGGAGGGTCTCACAGGTTAGTCCGACGCGGTGGTACGCCATGATGAGCCGCTTCCGTGCGTCAATAAGGGACGGGCACCGGCAGACGAGATGGAGAACTGTTTCCACCGCGCCGCAATCGACGCAGTTCGGTGAAGCCGCGCCGCTGCACGTGCACGCAAACGAGCGGAAGCGCGGCGGAGAGAAGGAAAAACGCGCGACGTATACCCGCAGTTTCTATTTTTCTGCCACAGATGGCGCTGCCTGTCAAGAGTCGCATGTAATCCGAAGTGTCAACGATCTAGCCATGGTCAAAAAGACCGTAAAGTGTTCAGGGTGCGGAATGGGATGGAAAATAGAGGACGACAAGGCAGAACAAGCTGCCGCCAAGTGTAAGCAATGTGAGTTAGAGGCGAAAATGGAAATAATGATGACTGCCCAGAATGAGCTCAAGGTAAAAATCGCCGAGCTGGAGAATGCGTTGGCGACAGAGCGAGAAAAAACGATGGCTATGGGAGAAAGGCTTAAGTCAGCTGAGGAAGGGTTAGCGAAGGCAGTCATGGTGAACAAGGAAGCAAGCGACGGCGGGAACAGGGGGGCCTCAACCCCCCATAGTGGGAGACGCGAAGGTGGAGACAGGTTTGGGGAAGACAGGTGCAGGGGGGCACAGGACCCAGTTTCCGCGAGGTAGTTTTGGGGATGGGAGGGAGAAAAACAGCGGCGGTTGCGCGAGCTGGTGACCGAGGCAGTGGCCAGGTGCGGGACAGCCCAGCAGAAAAGTCGGAGCACGTGATAATGGCCGGGGACTCGAATTTAGCTAGATGCGCAGAAGCAGTCAAGGAAAGGGTGAGAGGCGACAAACGAGTTTTAATAGGGACGTTCCCGGGACGTAGGCTGGGATCAGTGATGAGACAAGCTAGCGCAGAACTCGCAACTAAAGCTAATAGGCGTAACCTCGTGATAATTGCGGGAGGTCTAAACGACGTCTTGAATGAACAATCAGCCGAACTAGCGACCACATTGGCGCGCCATTTCCCCTCAGGTGCAGATAGTGGTATGCACAATACCGGAGGTACCGGTGCGTGACGGCAACCTGCAAAGAGCGGTTGTCGACGCAAACAAAGAGATATGGCAGATAAGTCGAGAGAAAGGCATCGAGGTAGTGGAAATAAACAGAGAGGTGCACAGGTGGGGTGGTTTTCGAAGAGACGGAATACACTTCAATAGGAGGCTTGGTCATGAGGTGGGTTGGCGACTTGCAGGTCGCGCAGTAGCTTTTTTGGGGGGCACGCGGGCCCTTCGGTGTCCAGGGTAGCGTGTAATGAGGACAACAACCAGGGGGACTCTGTGACAGGTAGTATAGCGAAAAACCAGAGAAAAGGTAAAAGAAGGGAGAAGGCGCGTGTCGCAATTGGTTACATTAACATGCAGGGTGGCAGAAAAAAAGGCAAAATGGTTAGAGATTGAGGGACAGTTAAACAAGGAACAGATAGGTGTTTATGCGGTTACAGAAACACACCTTAGAGACTTGGAAGAGCCACCACATATTGACAATTACATTTGGGAAGGATGCAGCAGGATCATATCAGAAAGGAGAGGTGGGGGTGTTGGAATGCTAATTCATAGCAGAGCAAAATGGGATAGAGCGAAGCAAACGTGTTCAGAGCACCTATGGGTTTCGGGCACAGTAGGTGGAAAGAAAACGTGGCTAGGTGTAGCTTACTTGTGGACGGGGAATAACTGCAGAGAAAAGAATCTGGAGATAGTGAAATGCATAAACACCGATATTAAAGAATTTGGTCATGATGCCGAAATAATCCTTCTAGGGGACATGAATGCGCACATACATGACCTTGACGGATATTCAGACTCCAATGGCAAGTTATTGCTAGATCTCTGCGAGCAACATAGTCTTGAAATAGTTAACGCGGGGCCTAAGTGTGAGGGACAGATCACGTGGGAAGTCGGAAACAGGCAATCGAGCATTGATTATTGTCTCATGACAGAAGGAATCTATGACAAACTGAGAGAGATGAGAATAGACGAGGAAGGCATTAACAGCTTGGGTAGTGATCATAAACGCATAACATTACAAATGGGATATAAAACTGAAAATAAGAACCTAGAATCAAACATTGGCAGCTCGTTTTAAATGAGAAACAAATAACAAATATAGCCGCAAGAGTCGAGGAAGAAGTAGACAAACTGCCAGGCAAAGACTGGAAGTATAGTGAGCTGCTACATGTAATCACGAAAGAAATAGAAAAAGAGAAGAAAACTATTTCTTGGAAAGGAAAGAGAAAGCCAAAAAGTTGGTGGAACAAAGAAATCCGGGATGCGATCGAGAAGCGACGTGAGGCATCACGGCAGCACAGACAGGCAAAAAAGGAGAAGCGGCCACAGGATGAAGTCAACCGAGTATGGGAAATATAGTTAGAGCAAAAATCCATTGTACAGAAATTTAGTCGAGGCAAAAATTAAAGGCGAAAGCGAACGCTGGATGACAGAGATTCGCGAAAAGAGGAAGGCTGCGCCTAGGATATTTTGGAGCCACCTAAAAGCGCTAGGTAGGAAGTCTGTCACAATGGAAGAACATATGGTAGATGAAGGAGGAAATCAATTTGAAGGGTATGAAGCACTAGGTTACATCCGAAAGGTAACAGCCGATTCGTTTAAAAAGGTCGCCCAGGGGATTACCCCCGGTGAGTAAAAGTATGCAGAAGAGTACAACCCAAGAAGATGTAGTACTTGAGAATTTCAATTGGAAGAAGGCCGAAGGAAAAATTCCTAAGCGCACTACTCCGGGCTTAGATGGGGTTCCCGTCAGCCTCATTAACGAACTAGGACATAACACTAAAGAAGCACTGCTGAAAGCCGTAGAAAAGTGCTTACAGGAGAGGGAAATACCAGACAGTTGGCGAAAAAGTAGAATGAACTTAATCTATAAAGGCAGGGGAGAAAAGGATAACATTCGCTCGTATAGACCGCTAACCATTACATCGGTGCTATACCGGTTGGCGATGCAGGCAGTAAAATTAAAAATAGAAACGTGGGTAGAGCAAAATGATATTTTGGGAGAACTCCAGAATGGATTCCGAATCGACAGGCGGTTAGACGATAACCTGTTTGTTCTTACACAGTGTATAGAAATATCAAAAATAGAAAACAGGCCCTTATACGTAGCTTATCTAGACATCACCGGGGCATATGACAACGTTAATCAGGAAATTTTGTGGGATATATTGAAGGAAGTAGGGCATAGGTGACGACTGTATACAGCTTTTGAGGGAAATATACCGAGAAAATACAGTTTGTGTAGAATGGGAAGGAATAAGCAGCAAGGACAGCGTTGACATTAGCAAGGGGCTGAGACAGGGATGTCCTTTGTCCCCGCTGTTATTCATGCTGTACATGGTGAGGATGGAAAAAGCGCTAGAAGGGAGCAACATTGGATTTAATCTGTCACACAAACAGGCAGGCGCGATGGTTGAGCAGAAGCTTCCAGGTCTATTTTATGCTGACGATATTGTCTTATTTGCGGACAGTCAAGATGATATACAGCGGCTGGCAGATATATGCGGAAGGGAGGGCGAGGCTCTAGGACTAGGTTTTAGTGCAACAAAATGTGGATTGATGGTATTCAATGATCACGAAGACCATGCGGTCTTAATACAGGGCCAAGAAATACCGAGGGTAAGCGAGTACAAGTACCTCGGAGTGTGGGTAAATGAGGGGGGATAGATATATGGAGGTACAAGAGAAAGAATCGGTAACAAAGGGAAAGGGGAATGCTGCAATCATGAAGCACAGAGCGTTATGGGGATACAATAGGTACGAGGTGCTTCGAGGGCTGTGGAAGGGTGTGATGGTTCCGGGGCTTACATTTGGGAACTCAGTGGTGTGCATGAAGTCAGAGGTGCAATCAGGAATTGATGTAAATCAAAGGACTGTGGGACGCCTCGCGTTGGGCGCTCACGGGAAGACGACAAATGAGGCTGTAAAGGGTGATATGGGATGGACAGGTTTTGAAGTGAGGGAAGCTCAGAGCAAAATTAGATTTGAAGAGAGGCTGAGGAAAATGAAGGAGAGTAGATGGGCAGGGAAGGTTTTCAGGTATTTGTATAGAAAAAGCGTCGACACGCAGTGGAAAAAAGAACTAGGAGGCTCACCAGTAAATATACGGCTAGCAGTGTGGGCGACATGGCAACAAGGAGCATTAAGCGAAAAGTCAGAGAGGCGGAGAGGACTTATTGGATGACAGCGATGGAAAAGAAGCCGGCTCTCAGTGACTACCGAAAGGGAAAAAACGAAATAAGGAGGGAGAGGTTTTATGATAATTCAAGGGGAAGCGCTTTACTGTTTGAGGCAAGGTCGGGTTGCCTTAGAACGCGTAGCTATAAAGCGAGATTCTGTAACGAAGAAGAACAATGTACATGCTGTGGGGGGAACTAAGGAAACGATGGAACATGTACTGATTGAATGTGTCGATATCCACCCAGATATACGTGTGAGCACGAGTCTACATGAAGCCTTGGGTTTTAGGGACATCAATGGAAAGCTGAACACGTCCGCGATAGAAATAAGTAAGAGACGGTTAGAGTATTGGTGGCAGAAAAGTAGAGATAAAGGACAAAAATGAAGAATGGGGAAAAATAAGGTCATTCTGCCTTAAGAAGCAGAGAGATGGACCGTGAACTTATATTTTTCTTTGCTGTAATAGCATAGATTTGATCAATGTAGATAAGGCATTAGGCCAACATAAAAAGAAAGTTTTTTTTTCGAGCCTGGTGGCAGACATGTCACCGCCCCGTTATAAAGGGGACGCTCATAGCATCCATCCATCCATCCGCAGCGCCACTAAGCGATGCTTTGGGAGCCTATGCCGCTATCATCAGATAAGCGCGTGCGCCCGAGGGAACACACCTTGGCGAGGCGCAGACGCACCGCAACACGCGAGGCGACGACCTTTAGAGCGCGCCCAGCGCGCCCATCGCGCCATCTCGCTAGTCATAACAAGAACATGCTGAAATCGACGATCTCTCAGTACCGCCGACAGTACGTGGTATATATAAATAGCTTGCCGTTAATTCTCCGAGGAACATACGGCTCGTGGCCGAGTCGATTCGCGCCGCGCAATGCGGAGCGAGAGGTCGTAGGTTCGACTTCCGATGACGGAACTTTTTTTGAAAGTTTTTATTTGCCGTCTGTTAGTGTATGTTTTACAACGTCATATCCGGGGCGGAAGTACGTCAGTGAAGCCGTGGTGGACCCCGCCATAAAACACTTTCGTGTTAAAAGGTTCAGCTTCATTGTTGTGAAGTCTTAAACATATATCGCACCAATCACAATACTCATTCTTGCCGGGCCATTCATCGCTCCACAGGGCAGTCAATGTTCGTATCGCACCATGCAAGCGCAAACACTGCGCTTCGTGTGTGTTTGTGTGTGTGTGAGTTCTATGTTTCTAACGTGTTGTCTTCTTCGCTCAGTTTAAACGTGTCTTGTAAATCTACGAACCAACTAGGACAACCACACAGTGCCTCACTTTGTTTAATACCCCTTCCCCTCCCCATCACTCTTCGCAGGTGATTTAGCCACGTCTGAATTTCTCCTCGGCATGGAGTTTGCTGGCATCGACCCCCATGGGCGCAGAGTCATGGGACTTGTGCCAGTGCAGGGCTTGGCGACTGCGGTTGCTGCGGACCCTACTTTCTTGTGGGAAATACCAGAAACGTGGAGCCTTCAGCAAGCAGCCACCGTACCGATGGCGTATGCCACAGCCTACTATGCCCTCCTTGTGCATGGGCACATGCGTCCTGGAGAGTCTGTGCTCATTCATTCCGGAAGTGGAGGAGTCGGACAGGCGGCCATTTCCATCGCGCTTTCCATGGGATGCACCGTATTCACCACCGTCGGTATGATACTTTTTATAAAAAGGTTGACGCCAGCAAGCACTTTTAAAGCGCTGGTGTGACGTAAAAAAAAACTGCTCATTTTCTTGAACACGTTGAAGTGGAGCTAGAGATGTTAGATCCATTAACATAATTTTCACATTGTTACGACCAATATTTCATAGCTTTTCTATGCGTAATGTAGTCCCTTCCCAATAGTGCCTCATACCGTTCCTTACACTTGCTGCATTCAAACAGTAGAGTGCTTCTTAGAAGTTTGTAACAAATACATAGCACTAAACCGTGAATATATATAAACTCATGGCAAAGAATTATGAGTCAT
>JALIZH010012675.1:0-46753 GCA_030522465.1 Rhipicephalus appendiculatus | reverse complement strand
GCAGAATTAACGCCGTTATTGACTCTGCGTGAATCAGAAAAAAATCATGATAAAAGCAAAATAATCAGCGTTGGCTCCTTTGTGTTATTAACGCAATTTTTTCTACATTCCAAAGGGAAAAAGAAAAATGACGGTGATTTCGCATATATCATGCATAAAGCTCTGGCGCTTTTCATTCTCTTTCTCTGCGAGGCTAGAAGTTGTGAAAATGTTTGGGTCCTGTAAGGAGAGCATCAATTGGTACCATCGAATCAAATATTCTATATTCAACGATACGGAAACATTCCGCCGCATAAACTACACAAACATGTATGCCGCACAGGAAAAACAGTGCAGGCTCCAGTGTGCACCAGCGCACTCCAGTGAAAGTTCCAGCGTTTCCAGAGCTTCCCAGTACATGCCAGCGTCACAGCGGCCAAGCCAATGCCCCTACCAGTGCAACCCAGCTCTGTCCCAGTGCGCTCACCGAAGTGCCAGTGAATCCCAGCGTGTAGTGTTCCCAGTGCGATCCAGTGCCAAAAAACGTACTGGTATCACGCTGGGGGGTGCTGAAATGGCGCTGGTTTTTGCAATAGGGTATTACAAGAAATAAAATTGTAGGCCGACGTACTAGAAGTAAAACACTAGATGCATCAGAAGTTAAAGATGCATACTGGTGCTGCGGACAGTGCACAGACACCACAGGAAAAAAAGAGGGCAGAAAGAGTGAACAGTGTTCATAACAGGTTGTGACAGCCCAAATACAGGAGTTCCCGAGGACATCGAATGCCTATTGAAGGTCCTTTTTTAACGTAAAGCAGCACCCAAGTAAAAAATTGCTCACTAATACAAGGTTTTCAAAACAATATCCGTAACTCAATTACAAAACAATAGATTATAAATGTCTCGCATTGATCACGTTAGGTCCCTGACACTCACGAAGCTTCACAGCATTAATCAAGCTGCTCAGACGTCTTTTGTGTTAGATATGTAATTTTTTCAGTTACGCAGTTTTACTTTTTTAATCTTTGGTAAACTGTAAAATCGGGATGGGACCAACTGAAGGTTCTAGGAGTAAGATGAGTGCGTGTCTGCAAAAGTCTGAGAGTAAGTGGTTGGGCTCTGTTTAATTTCGAGTCGTGTGGAGGGAATTTCCTCCTACTCAGTCAACACTCAGATGTAATTTAGTTGAATGCGGATAAAGGGCTCTTAATGAAGTAGTCCGGTCTGAGAAAGAGCCGGCCTGTTAGTACCAGCGTGGTACGTGAGTTCTCGCGCTATCCTGCTCGTTCGGATATCAACCTGCAGTGCCTTCGGCGCGAGCACGGAACCACGGGATGTGGTGGCCGCTCAGCTTTTAGGTGCGAAGCACCTTAGGGTCTCGGCTTGTCGGCATCTCCTGTCGTCACGGTGTGTCATGTTGTCATGGTCCATCATAAAGTTTACTTCCCGTGATGTCGCCATCCTATCATCGCATTATTATGACACATGGTCGAAAAAATTTGTGACGCAATCATGACGTGATCATGATGTGGCGAAGCACCTTAGGGCCTCGTCTTGTCGGCGTCTAATGTCGTCACGATGTGTAATGAAGCCATGGTCCATCTAAAAAGAGTATGCGCCACAAAAATTGGGTAAATCCCAGTACTCGCTACCAGTCCACTAAAATTGAAGCAGGCAATAGTTGGCCCAGCAAATAGCCGACGACGTTAGTGAAGCTGGAACGCCCTTCCCTACATCAACATGTTATGCACAGCGCAAGAAAAACGAGGACGTAGCGAGGACACGACACGGGCGCTGACTTCAACTCCAAATCACCAACGAGCCCAAGCTTCCGTTTTACCTTCCCTACACGTCGTCGGGAACTGAAACCAGACATGCATGGAAGAAGAACACTGAATGCTTCGCCCCTTCCCAGCTTTCACGTTAGTGGAGCTGAAACACCCTTTCCTACTTGCTTCGCTCCTCCCCAGTGTTTTTTCTATTCCTCCTTGTAGAGATTTGTGAATGATGCTAGCAGCTTGGCCTGATATTAAAACTTTGGGGTAGGCCATACCCGAATCCGAGTAGACGGTGACGGGCTGTTTAGCCATATGTAGGGCCAAGGCCATGGTGGTCTCCTCCGCCACATGTACATATCTTGTATGCAGTGATGCTGCATTGATTAGTGTTCCTCGCGCCTCAACAACCGTTATAGCGAATCCTTCTTTTCCTCGTGTTTTGCTGTATCTACAAATAGAACATGAGCCTTGTGGGGGGCCGACTCTCTTGGATAGCCTTCGCACGAGCGACTCTCCAACCCTTGTTACAGACGAGGTGGATGTGTCTCGGAATTGGCTACACCGTTATGTTTTTCTTTCCTTTTCTAGAAGGAGGGTGCGCATTTTGCGACAAAACGAAAGCTTCCTTGAAAGCTTCCAGTGAACATAAACGGTCACGTTTGTGACCGTTTATGTTCACTGGAAGCTTTCAAGGAATTGTAGTCCATTCTTGTTATCATCGGTTCGTCACGTGAAATAGCGCGGTTTCATTTCGCGGGATCTTGACGATTCATCATCAATAAGGAAGTGCGTCACTCTTGATGGCTGCGGATATGGTTGTTGCCCTTGGCGAAGTTTTTTGCCCTTTCGTTTGTTGTCGATATGATTGCTGATATGGTTGCCCTTTTAATTGTTGTGTGATATGTTCGTTGCCCTTAGGGAAGGAACTACGCACATGCTGAGCACACGGCTACTACAATGTCATGAAAATGTTAACATCCGAGGGAACTCACCATTATGATATTGGACATGATAGTAGCTCCGAGAAGATTTGTCAAAGCGAGCCGTTTTGATTGACACCCCGGAAACCAATAACGGGAATCCTGGAGGAGCGGTGACATTACAGGGAACAAAAGGTACGCAATCAACATCACATGAAAATAAGGAGATTGGTTCGACATAACTGAGCAGCCCTGAAGACGCCAGATGACGTCAGCAGCTGGCGCTTCTGCCACACAGGGTCTCCCCCGTTCCTCAAGCGCTGTATCATTTTCCTAGAAAAAAAAAAACAAAACAAAAAATACAGTGAGTTACAGGGTGAAGGAGAAAAAAATATCTGTATGGTTTTAAAACTGACATAAAATCACATAGGCAGTTAGTACGAACTTTTCATTGTCACTAGGCACCTAGCCACACAAGTTTACGTAATGAGCGAATTAGGCACAAAATGAATCGCACTACCTGTTTGCTGCTGTCCACAATTATTAATTTTTTAATTACAGGTCTATTAAGTATGCTCTAGTTGCAGAATTTTCTGGCAGTCTTCAGATAAATACACGATGCATTCGATTTCAGTCAGTTCAATGGTGAACATGTGCACAAGGATAAAAGGAAATAATTAGTTATAAATTATTTATAACTAATTTCTAGATATAAATTATGTACCACGCCATGACACATGAAAATGGCCGGTGTATTAACTGCCATGCATTGCAAACATCACTACCAGGGTTACCAACTCTTCAACAAAGGAAGTAGGAACGGGGGGGGAAGAGGGGGGGGGGGGGGGGCGTACACTATCATAGAGAGCAAGCGAAATCAGTATTTTTTATTACGGTATCTTCCAGACAAATACATTATTTTTTTATTGTTGCGGTCTCTTGAAGTGGTAATTCAGCTGACTACGAGCTGTTCACAACCCTTTATCTTGCTGGAGGATGTACTGGTAAATGTTGTCGCACTGCACGCGAAAGTTCAGCTACAGTGGCTAAAGCCACTGTAGCTGAGAAGGATCAGTTTCTTTTTGGGCTGGCGGTCGCACGGGAGTAGAAAAGCTGACGTCACAGCCTCGGAAGTGCATTTCTTGGGGGCCACATATTAACATGAGCCCAGAGAGCATTATGACAGCGCCAAGGGAGCCTCCGTTGACAAGCATAGCCACCGCAACATTGCTGCGAGCACGCGATTCGCTTACGAACTTCGTGTTCAGTAGCATGACACGCGCGTTTGGCGGCGCTTTGGATTACATAAAAATTTCTACCTAGATGTTCCGGAACAAATCCGGGACATATAGCTGTTTCAAAAGGGACTGCGCGGGACTTGGGACACTGCATCAAAAGTCGGGACAGTCCCGCGAAATCCGGGATGGTTGGTAAACCTAATCACTACGCTTGGATTCCCAGCTACAGCTACAATAAAATACAGGAAAGTCTTTAGAGCGTTGTTCTTAATGGATAAGGTCACTGCAGCTCTGACGAAATTGTGGAGGCTAGAGTACCATGTGCCCATCCGCTATTGGATTGGTAATGGACAGCGCTAGCCGCACAAGAAGCCGCTCGTGCTGGAACGGTTTTGAAATGTATTGACATAATTGTATGACAACACGAGTGTGACGAGAACTTCCTTACAAGCATGTTTTAGAAAGGGGAATCATTTCTTTGTGGACCTAAAGCCCTTTAAGAGTTTATATCCATCTATTTATTTATATAGCCGCCAACGTCTGGGCGCTCTCCTGCTCGTCTCCTTAACTTGACACACACCAAGCTTTGCATGAACACAATGAACAGGTCATTACATCAATTGCGGAAGATACTTCACGCGTACGTCATGAAACCCTTTTCTTTCATTCACCTGTGACACATACGCCTATGCCACGGCCCATGGAATGCGGGTATCAGCGATAGGTGATTGACATTTGGTATCAAACCAGGAACGGCGATGACAGAACTTCCAAAATGTTTACGCGATCGCGTTATGAAATTCGTGATGTAGCAAATGCGGGGTAGGCGTCGGCGGTGTGGTAGGTGAGAGAAAATTCGGAGGAATGGAAAGATGGAAAATCGCATTTAGAGCCGGGATCGAATGAAAACCTCTTCTTGTAATATGCACATTATCGCACCGAAGCTCGCAGTTCATTACGATAAAACTGACCCCTGTGCTCTAATGTGAATACCGTCGTTACGTCGGGCCATAGGATACACCTCGGCAGTCACTGTAGTCGACGCGCCTAATAAATCCACGACAAATCCCGTGGCAGGGGAGGGGGTTCCTAGGAGACCCCCCACCCCCTTCTATGCCGTTGCTTCTTGAAATTGGTACTTTCTTGAAAGTAGCTGCTGTCCTCAAATAGTCAAGGCCTTCAGGAAGTGCCCCGCATCCCCCGGAAAAAATATTCTGCTGCGGGCCAGCCCGCAAAAAATACCCAGAACAGCTCAAAATGCACAAAGATGGCGGTCGAGCTCGCAACGCTAGACTCAAATCACTAGAAAAAATGCGATAGGGCCACTACTCGCCTACTGCTTCGCATGACATCGATTCCCAGAATGACTGGGATCTGTAGAACTTTTGCTTAAGGGGAAATTCTGCAGCATGACTGATTTAACGAAGTGAAACAAATGAGGTATTCGGATTCTAGTGATCACAACGACCGCATCAAAAAAAGGCTTGATGCGATCATCCGGGGATAAGTCAGCGATCTGCATGCAGCGTCTATATTTCTTGCGCAATGAAGAATGTGCGCACGACGATGCGTAAAGCAAAAAAAAAAATCGCAATGTTTTACAAAGAATTTCTTGAAAACATTCAATTTCTTTGTAAAATATTAAAGTTCTTTGTAAAACATTAAAGTTCTTTGAAAAAACATCAAAGTTCTTTTGTAAACATTAAAGTTCTTTGCCTGTCTGTCGCAAAAAAAAAGATATCGTTTATACGCGAGAGTGAACTAGACTATTTTTGCGAGCAACGTGTTGGCGATGAATCATAGAAGTACTCTTCCAAACACGCAAGTACATACTAAGCACTCTTTTCGCCGGTTTTGTTTCTTGTATGAACATATGTAACTTTTACTTTTCTAAATTCTTAAGATATGGACTGACTTGGTGTTGCGCTTCATCATTGTTGTTAGGGAAACCATTGCACACGTCCTATGCGATTGTCCTCATTACAGCTCCCAGAGACAACTTTCGGCAACGTTAGCAAGGCTCGATGACCGGCCGCTTTCCGAGCAGTCAATTTTGGAGTACAGAAACATTCGAGCTTCAAACCAGAAAGCGACGAAGGCGCTGCTGAGGTTTTTGCGGTCAACCGGACTTGCCAAACGACTATGACACTCCCCGTGCTTGAGTGTGTGCGCGTTTTCTTTCCTTTTTTTTTATTTATTCTTTTTTCATCACTTCCTTTTTTCTTTTTCCCTCCTTATCTTTCTCTATCCCCCCTTACCCCTTCCCCAGTGCAGGGTAGCAAACCGGAAATTTTCTCCTGGTTAACCTCCCTGCCTTTCACTAAACTTTTCTCTCTCTCTCTCTCGCTGGCTGCGGATGATCTGAGAAGTGTTGTTTTATTGCTTCTTTTGTTGTTTTCCATTGCTTTTTTAATTTCATTACAGTGCCATATAATGTGTTTTCCGGGTCATCGCAGGCTCTTGTTGCAATAAAAAAGATAAAAAAGAAGGCAAAGAGACAAAAAACCGGCAGATCCCACGCATTGTGGGAAGCGATGTAATGCAAAGCAGCCAGCAAGGAGCAAATCATGCTCTACATAACATGCATGTCATGATTTACATGTTAGGACCTGTCATTTATGTTCGTCCTACAGTATCGTCAAGTAATGCCAATTTTGGTGTATATCGAGCTAGCGAACTCGACACAAGCGTACCATGAGCGTGGCATGTAAATGGCGTCTTACATGACATGCAAGCCATGATTTTCATGTTACCACCTGCCACATATGTTCGTCATACAGACAACGTCACGCAGTGCCATATTTGGTGTATATCAAGCTAACGAAACGGCCGCGAGCGTGGCATGAGCGTGGCATGAAAGTCATGCTGGTCATGACATGTCATGATTTCCATATTACCACTTGTAATTTATGTTCATCGTACAGTCACGTCACGCAATACCAAATTTGGTGTACATAAAGTTAGTGATATGGCCTCGAGCGCGCCATGAGCGTGGCATGAAGTCATGTTGCACATGACATCCCATGATTTTCATAGTACCACTTGTCATTTATATTGGTCATGGAGAAATGTCTCTTCATAGCAATTTTTGGATATATCAAGCTAAATAAACAGCTGGAGAAGCACCACGGCCACGGTGTGTAAACCATACCGGCCATGGCGTGTAAACCATATCATAAAGTCGCCGTAGTGCGCTAAGAAATGCTTCGCATTTAGAAATCTGCTTGAGGAGTGTACGCCTGATTACGTAGGAAAGGTTTGGACGTTTGCTACAAATCAGGTGCAAATTTTACAGCTTTATGGTGGCTATCTGTGCTACTGATTTTAAAGGACTGTTGATTTTGTGCGCATTGTGGTGGCGCTGTGATATGCATGTGTATATATTGGCTTCGTAAACTGAAAATAAGCACTTGGTAGCCTGCACTCTATCCTGTCTCTCTCTCTCCTTTTCTTTAAGCTTGCGCAGCAAGTATAGATTTTAGAACATACGATACGCGGTGCAGTTTTATCAGTTTGGACCTTATGATAGGTCCATTCATTATCAAGGCAGGGTAAACACGGCAGAAGAGCTACTACTGAGTGCGGCATGCCCCCTCGGGGTTGCGAATGCCGTAAGAAGGCCGTAAGAAGGAATGCCCACGCGCCTCTTCCGTCTGGGCATGATTTTTCCTGCTGGCGGATACGCAACTAGCGTTTCGTTGAAGCTCCTTGGCTGGCGTTACGACAGACAACACACGATGCGCGTGTGATGAGAGGAAACACGTCATCAACGCGCTAATGCTGATACACTGGAGCAGCGACTTCACCGGAGAAACGCCGAGAACTCAACGGCGAGAACATTGCACCACCTCGTGAGCAATGTGTAAACAATTTTTAGCTATGCTGATGCCCTTACTACGGCGTCCCGCTTAATGACATCGCGGTTTTGGCAAGTAAAACCCCACATAATAATAATAATAATAATAATAATAATAATAATAATAATAATAATAATAATAATAATAATAATAATAATAATCATAATAATAATAATAATAATAATAATAGTAATAATAATAATAATAATAATTATTATTATTATTATTATTATTATTATTATTATTATTATTATTATTATTATTATTATTATTATTATTATTATTATTATTATTATTATTATTATTTATGGTTCCCTAGTCGAGCATAAAGAGTTAAGAGTTCTCAAGCGAAGTGGCTGGTATATTTATTATATGACGTAGATGATTCTCGGATGTCCCTAATCACACAATTGTCTGAGTGGCGGTATCTTGAGACAGTAAGACTGCCGCGATTATTGATCTTGTGCACCATCGCAGAGCCTTTTCGGATACCGTTCGCTTGGTAACCACGCAAGCGGACCCTATGTCAGTCTTGAGACGGAAAAAGTGCCGTTATGTCATGTGTGTTAATTTTGACTTTCAGTTGCCGTAGTGATGGATCGCCATCCTTGTACTGGTTTTCTAACACCAGTTTATGTGAGCACGCATTCCGGTCCTTTCTAAATGACATGTTAATCACAATAATGTGTCATTGGCACTGAGGTATTTAGCATCATCGTCATCAGCCTGACTACGCTCACTACAGGGCTAGCCCATGTTTTGCCGATTAAAGCGGCCCTGTGCTTGCTGCGGCCACGACATCCTCGCAAGCTTCCTGAGATAGTGCGAAGGTGCAATGAGCAGGATGCCTTGGAATAGTGTAAAATTAATAAGTGAAACCGCATGCTCATTTACCTGCCTGTGCAGTCATTCCTTATTCGCTTAGCATTGTGCCATTTCGGCGCTTTCAGGTTTCATGCCTTTATAGAGCACAGGAGCAAGTGCGTATTTAGTTTGCAAGTTTGGTTTGGCGAGGAGTAAATAAAATAAGTGGCGCGTAGCTTACTGTATGTGACATTAAGTATTAGACACCTGAAGTGAATTGCCTGGCAGGTATGACGCTTGGATTACGGGAGTAAGAAAATATGTAGTTCCAAACGAAATCCATGCTCGTGCGATGAGATGGGCTTTTAAATTTTTTGCCGCTACAATCCGGTGGGACGGAATGCCCAAGTGGTGAGATATGCAATGAAGCAGAATGTTCAATCGAGACGAAATATCTTATGAGCTTAAATTTCGAACACGACTGACCGTCCAACCGAAGTGGCATATCCAACGGGACCAAATGGCTACTCTTGGACATTCCGTCGTGTTGGACGTTGAGGCAGCAAGCGGTCTCAGTTTAGACGGGGCAGTGACACATAGTCAACCATCAAGTATGATCTGATCCGGCTTATTTGTATCTACCCCCGTCTGGCACTACGCCACCCCCCTCTTTCTTCTTTTCTTTCCTGATCATCAATATACATCTGTATATTCCACAGCGTTGGTTCTGTATTTGCTTTACTTTTGATTATCATAAATCTTATCTAGCTTATTTCGACATGAAACCATTTATTGCTGCCATAGATGTCAAAGCCAAAAGTTTCTACAATGTAAAGCTCTGTTCCCCAATCGTCTCCCCCTGCTCCCACGCCCACACTAGTGAGAGTGCCCCTTTCTCCAGACATGCTTTCACATAAAACTTTATTTTCCCCTCTATGACAACTACCTACTGTATTGGCTGCACCGGCAATTTCCTGCCGCTTCGTGGTATGTGGGGCGTGGGGAGGGGGGGGGGTCGTTTTTTATTCAGGAACTTTAAAGGAAAGAAGTTTGCAGCACCGAAACAACTCTTAAGGCTAAGCCGCCACCCCTAGTGCTTCTCGGACTTGGCTGAGTAACACAAGGATACGTTTGAGAGGGGCCAAAATCATTATCAGCCCGAGCCCGTGGAGCTCGAACTCATGAAAGGCCTGTTTATGCAGACGCCACTGCGGGGAAGCACGATCTGTATATAGAATGAATGCTTTGTCGAAACTACACTCTCAGTACGGTCCTGGATAATAGCCTCGATATAGGCGGCATCCTTCGACGTACTGTTTATTATCACGGCTATGGACAGCCCGGCGAAGAGAAGTATACGTTACTCTCTTCAGGCGGCCTCGAACTTGAGGAGTGCCGCCTATAAACAGTCTGATAAGCGGCCGAAATCCGCATACGGCCCCGCAGGCCGATTCCGCGTGCGAACGGAGCGACAGAGAGCCGGGCGTCGGCGGCGAAGCGTCGGAAACAACTGCACGCGCATGCGCTTGAACGACGCCCGGCATGCGCACGTGAAGGGGAAAAAAAAAAAGCCCCCACCTCCCCGAAGGGAAATCGTGAGGAAATGCGAATGCATTTCGCGCGCGCTTCACTCCATTTATATATGGTGGTTGTGGTTTGAAGAAGGAAAAGGCGCCTAATTTCTGCAGCCCGGTCGGGAGCACGGCGCAGCGCCTTTTTTTTTTTTGCTTTTTCTTGTTTTTTAATTTTTTTTATTTATTTTTTTAATTTTTTTTTTTCATATATAGCTCCGCCGAGCTCCGCCGCAGACCACTTTTAGTTAACGCGCACGCTGCGAATTTTTATTGTTCAACAACGCACAGGAGAAATTTCCCACCGGCACCACCTTGGAGGTCAAGATTCATTGCCATATATTAGGGGTGGCCAGTGAACGGTTGTGCAGCGCGAGCAGTCGGTTTTTTCAACCAAGAAACTCGCTAGCAGACGCTGCCTGTGTCGGCGTCGCCAGGCGAGAGAGGGAGAGGGGGGAGCGTAGGAGAGGAGAGAGAGGTGGGGTGCGCATGCGCAGTGGGGGGGGAGTGTGGACGCTGCGGGTAGAGATGCCTAGAGGAGAGAGGGGGTAGCGTAGCAGGGGAGAGAGGAGGGGAGGCGCATGCGCAGTGAGGGTGTGGTTGCCGCGGGGAGGGATGCCTAGGGGGGAGAGAGGAGGTTTTTTTATCTTTATTTTTTTTTTGAAAGGGTTTGCGCATGCGCAGTAAGGGCGGTCACGCCGTACACCACCACCACCGGATTAAGCTTCGCCATAAGATGCTTCACATCTAACACCTGCCGGCGCGCACACCTCCTCAACCTATCCTCCTCCTCCGCGGACAACGCCAACGCCGGATGCCTGACATAGCCCGACTATGAAATGCATTCGCATTTAAAAGACAGACGAGAACTGCGAGAACCGCGGAAGCTGAGAAGTTTCGTGTTCGCTGCGCGGCCGCTCCATCACGAGACGTGCAGGCGAGAGCTATGATGCCGGTAACCTTCACCTGTTTGTCAACGTACTTGGAAAGCGCTAAACTGCGTCGGCTGGGCGCTTTGCGCCTGCCGCTGGGTAATATGTTTTCATCAATGGATATGAAAGGTGTGTATCGAGGGCAATGTAACGCGCCGCAATGTGAGTGCGACGGATTTTGGCGCGCCGGGAACAATAAGCCTGCCGCACCATACCAGGCTGGTTGGTGCGCGTACTGCGGGCACAGTCCAGTACAACATGCTCGAATTGGTAAGCAGCCTTTTTGTTTTCTTTTATGGTGTCGTGATATCTGCTGATGCATGTGCAGGATCCAATTTTGCTGAGTGAACGAAAAAAAAAGAAAAATAGGAGGAGGGGGGCACACTTCGCCCGTTATATATATACATTGATCGTGTTATACTTGCGAGAGAACATTAAGCGCAGCAGTAACTACTCCCGAATTTACATGCTTTGTGTATAATCTTCGTTACATCCCATTGTAGATGCGCTTTTTTCGCGGAATACAATGCTTCTTATGTTATCCTGTGTACACATTACGTTGTGACCAATTTCTTTTCAATTTACTCAGTTCATGGCTCGCATTTGTTTCGTAACTTAATTGTGGCATGCCAGCTTGTGTAACTTTTCAACATCTGGAACCGCGTACGTTTTTCAGGGTCGAGATCTACGCAGGATGTGTTCTTCATGCCGCCCCATGTGCCACCCAGTCAACCGCAGGAAGCGATTGAAACATAGCTGAATACCGGTAAGTGTGCAGCATTCTTATCTGAGGTTCCACGCAGTGATGTTAGGCCGCTGGCTCTAACTGGAGTTTAATCAGGGACGTGGTAATACGTTAGCTTGGATTTATTATGCGACTGACGTGCACTAAGTAACTGAATTGTGAAGCATCTGCTTCTGACTGTATTGCGCCAAATGCGTCATATATGAGCACTGCAACTCGCATTTTGCCGCAAAGTAATTGAGACTTATATAGTGATATCACGATGCTGCGAAGTAACATAATCGCCTTTGAAACAAATCTCTGAAATAGAGAATGACCCTCTTCCAGGTCATAATATGGCTTTTTGTCACTTCTGGAGGTTCATTTGCCTTAACTGCTGATGTACGAATTTTTTATTTATTTATGAATAGTTCGTACTGCTGACGTTGTTCGTACTGCTCCTAATCAAGAAATAGAAAATGCACACCTTGTTACGTCGGCAATTAGCAATGCATACATATATTTCCATAACAGTCAGTTTAGTTCCATGAAGTGTTACACTACACAATACAAAGTTTTCATTAATTAGAACTTACGACTGTGTTTGCAAAAAGAGAAGGATAGGCCTCTGTACATTAAACTAAATGTGAATTGTTTTCATTGTTTGGTCTCCCAGACACAGCTAATGCAAAAATAACCTGCAGCATCACACTAATGACTGTTTGCACAATTAGAAAGACTGCACTTCCTGTTTTGAATACTGCATGACACAGCTGAGTTAACTGTATGAGCATGCCCGTGTAGCTAGGATTTGGGGGGGGGGGGGGGGGGGGAGGGGACATTTGCTGAAGACCTTCACTGTATGAGAAAAGTAGCTATTTTCATTATTTATTTATTTATTTATTTTGAGTAAAGCACACCCTCCATCAAAGTTTCGAGAGGAGGGAGGGGGGAACCACCTAGCCCCCCCTCCTCCGTGTTAAACCAGCGCCTCCTCTGGTTAAACATATCCGTTTTGTCACATCTAGCCCCAGGTTTACTTAAGTTATTTGGCAAAACTTGCAGTAAGTTTTGAGGATGGATGAATTATTTTTCTTAAAGAACACTTTTCATTAAACAATGATAACTAGCACACGCTAGCCATCATACATTGTTCTTTTGCCTTGCTTTAAGACGTGCTAAAAAACATGAATTAGCTAACCTGCACTGTTGTTTTCTCTGCCATATTTTCCTACATATTACAAGAACAGCAATGTACACTACGCTTTGCACACTAAGTGCAAAACTCGGAAGGCAATACTCGGCAAGCAACATCTCCCTTTTTCATTTTTAATTTGTGTTTTTGAAAAAAAGAGTTTGTGGCAAAAGAAGTCGAGCCAGAGTTTTCAGTAAAACATTTAATCTGATGAATGCTGAAAGCCTAATGAACTTCTTTATTTGATATCCTTTTCAGGAAGCAGCAAGAATTATTGTCCCACTTGGTTTTCTACAAGGTCTATGATGGGAACACTTTCCAGTGCTTACGGCACACTTTATTTAGGATATCATACATCTCCCTGCATTTGGGCAAGCCCCAGTGTTACTGTTTTGATTCCAATAAAAGACGACAAACAACATTTCTTTTATCAGTTATCGAGTTATCACATTTGTCACGCATTAAAAAAAAGTACTTGTGCATGCAATACAGATTCCTGAAACCCTATCAATATCAATGCTTGTGTTCTACAAAACAAGTTGAAGGGATGATTTTTGGAAAACAATGCACAGAAGGAATAAACGGAAGGCAGTGAGACAGAGAGTGATCCACATTGATTGATAATTGGTGGGTTGAACTTTTATTAATGGTTGTCTAATTGCATGCTGAACTCGAAAATCGAGTGCAGGTGCACCATGCAGCAGGAGATCATATGCCACCGACTTTTTTGAGTTTTGAATATCTGCTACAGTTTTCGTATTCTAGCATGGTATTTGTAACGTTGAATCACGATCAAGCCAACCTGTGTACTGCTGTGGCAATGTACCAGTTATAAGATATCCTGATTTTCTGAAAATCAGCTGTTTTATTGAGGCATGCAGCAACAATATTTCAAGTTCGTTCTGCACCCCAACTACACGCGGACGTTCGCGAAAGAGACGTGCAAAAGCATCAACTATTTATTTGGAGGGAAACCTGCCCGTGGCAAAATTGTGCACGTCATACTTGATTTTGGCGCACGTTTCGGCATTCACTTGAACAGCGGTGTGATGCTGAGTAAAGGTAAAAGTAGCTAGTTCCCATATATAAGATAACTTAAAAACTGAAGATGAGTAAAAACCACTGTGTCGCGCGAAATAGCGCGCATAAGTGGTAATTGCTGAAACAGATGATCGTCGAACTGCTAAAAAGGTGCTGCTGACCCAACGTGCGGCTCGCGACGGTTCACGCGCACTAAATGCAAATGTTAGTGTAGGCACTTTAAAATACTCATTCAAACATTAACGTGCCAAAGCAGGTTAACGTTACACGAACAGCTGAGAACGGGCTGCTGTCACTGACACGCGTGTACGTCGCGGCATAAATAACGGAAATTGCTCGCAGCACACGCATATGGGAAAAACGTACGTGGGTTTCGAGATCTGAGGATATCCTCGTCACGCTGGTATGCATTCGCGAATTTTCGGTGAGCGAAACAACCGCTGTTCACGGAGAAGCTTTAACGACACACGGACACACGTTAATCGTTCTCGCGGCACGGCGAATTACGAACCGAAGTCTGAGGTGCTTACCGCGTTTGTCTGGAGTTCATGAAGCCCCGCAAACTATTTCCTGACCTAATGCACGCTCAAACACATGCACATGGCACAAAAACAGAAGTTCAACGTCGCGCCGACTGTTTCCAAACGACATGGTAGATATATACCTCCGCAAAAAAAAACCCAGCATTTTTGCGGTGGCGCTGTGGTGCAATGGGTAAGTTATCTGCTTTCAGTGCACGCGGTCCCGAGTTCGATTCCAGTGCTGTGCGTAATTTGCATGTTGTTGTCGCAGATGTTGATGATTGTGATACTGCTCATCTTCTAATTACCCGTAGTGATAATTACAACCGTCAAACTGGCGAGAAAACGGTTGACAGCGTCAAAAAATAACTTTTTTTTTCTCGCAACCGCATCAGGGCCGCCAGACCACCTACAGGGCCGTCACGCGTAACCGCAGGCCGTACCTAGCCAGGAAAAATTTGACTTAAAATACCGTCTAAGCGTCGCCACGGCTATTCTGAAGGCCACCTAGAATAGGGCCGCTTCTTCTGGGACACGGCTACGGAGCCGCGTAACGAACTGACTAGATGCGGCCATAATTTGACCGGATTTCCTGCCTGTAGGCGTGTATTCTAGCCGGGATTTGACTGAGAGTGTATAGTGTACAAATGACCTTAAAGGAAGGGTTGTGAATCTTCTCTGAGACTCGAAAATAAAAAAGACAGTGGTCTTGAATACAACTTCATATACTGAATTATATTCCTAATAAAAATATCAGTCTGCGCAGACGCCCCCGTGTGCATGACGCTCTTTCAGTTCAGGTTAGCGTTCAAGATAGATGAAGCCATGACGCACGTTATGCTTTTTTTGGAAAGCCTACACAGAGGCCAATAGTCTAAATGGAAACTATCGGCGTCAAATGAAACCCGAACAACGTCCAGCGTTAGCGATGGTATAGTGCGCGCCGTCCAGTCATCACCCTGAGCATGCGCAGTGCTGCCAAACAGGGAGTGCTGCGCGCCTGTCAATGGTGATGACTGGACGGCGCTCACTATACAAATTCTAATGCTTGCCGCTGTTACCAATAATCGTATTCTATCTTGGCCATGGCTGTAAAGTCAGCTTCTTATACCGTCATTGATGTTTAAAAAACCGCCAGGCCTGCGCGGAACGCGCAGCACAGTCACACCGAAAGCTGGGAGAGCGGCCTTTCTGAACCTTTAAAATTTAAACACTCTTGGGGCAACTACTACAAGGCCACTTGCATGGTACCCACTACGGCATAAATCATCATAATTTTTGTGTAGTGGGGAAGCGTCTACTGTGCCATTATTCGTCATTCTGCGGAAAAGCGCCGTACCCGCTACACTCTTGTGACGCATATGTGCACTTTGTTGATGCTGTGGCTGACGACAATGAAGAATTATGCTCCAGGCTTTTGTAATGGGTTGGAGCATTGAACAACCCACTCGTTACGCATTTCGCATTGCGTGACACCTGGTTCTTACTTTACTGCTCTAAAACGCTTTACAACACACATTAACGCGATTCCTTACCCGACATGAAGCTTGCATAGGGTCAGTTTGCACCGCAGTTTCAAGCAGCGGGGTAGCTCAGTGGTAGAGTGCTGGGCTGCCACGCAGATGACCCGGGTTCGATTCCCGTTCTGCCATATAGGCGTTTTTTATTTATTTAGTTTTTTTTTCTTATTTCGTGCGATATTGGTTACGGACACCGGCGGCGGCGGCGGCGCACAACTACGGCGCAGAAACTACCCTTGTTGCGATCTCATAACAGTTTCGCTGTAAAAAGAAGCTCTAAGACAGTTTAGTTCTGTAAGTGATCCACAACTTTAAAGTTCTATTGTATGAAACTCTGAAGCTGCAGGCTTCCCTGGAACGTTCCTATTGAACGGCATAGGCACGGTCTCTTTCAATTTATTTCTAGCGGGTCTCGAATCTGGAACGACCCCATGGAAGGCGCATCGCGCTACTATCGAAACGCGTGCTTAACATTAAATTTTCGCAGTCAGAATTGTCTTGGTCATGTTGGCTTGATATCTTATCTCAGAATATTTTCCATGTCTTCATTAAAAGTCCATTTCCACGAGCATTTTTCATGCAGTCCTATATTCTACCATCTATTTGTGGGCGGCTTACTTGTGTGGGCTGATAATGAACATAGTTTTTCCAATGTTCATCACCGACTTCAACGGCTTGCCCTCTTGGATTACTTTCGAATACATACATACATACATACATACATACATACATACATACATACATACATACATACATACATACGTACATACATACATACGTACATACATAAATACGTACATACATACATACGTACGTATATACGTACATACATACATACATACATACGTACATACAAACATACATACATACATACATACATACGTACGTACGTACATACATACATACATACATACATACATACATAAATACGTACATACATACATACATACATACATACATACGTACATACATACATACATACATACATACGTACATACATACATACATACATACATACATACATACATACGTACATACATACATACGTACGTACGTACATACATACATACATACATACATACATACATACGTACGTACATACATACATACATACATACATACATACGTACGTACATACATACATACATATATATATACATACATATATACATACATACATACATACATACATATTCATTTATTGGTACTGCAATCCCTACCCGGGTTTTAGCGGGGTAGAATAAAATACATGAAAGAAAATGAAACATAATTGCGCTCAAAACATACTTACATGCAAAGGTTACAGTAAAACACGGTTGATCTTTCCGTCATAGAAATCGGTATAACACGAAAGGGAAATGTGTCCTTACAAAAGTAGTGGAATGTTTACTGTACACTGATACAAGAGAGCTTGTACAATGTCGATTGGTGTTTGACAGCTAAAGCACCGTTTAACATGGATTGCATCCACATTGACGCTGAGTGATACATCTCCATCCCGATGACTAGCATCCATGATTAATGGTTAAACAAACCCGTGTGGTCAGAGATGCTTGTAGTAGCTGTAGTAGTTAACGGTAAGAGCGGAACCAGAGAAAGCAGTGTGGCAGCCAGAAGAGCCTGTCTGATTGGACACCGTACTTGAGCTAAGGTCGCCTACTCGCGGCATGTTAGACTTACTGAACACCACTGGCCGACTAGGACAAACGGAATGCGCGTCGTGTCTTCCCTGTTGCCGGCCGCAATTTTTTGCGGGACGAGCGTAAGTTGGGAGGGTGGAGTTACAGCCAGAATACGCAGGCGCGCGAGAGATATTTTTGGTAAGGATGGATGCTATGAGCGAGGCCGACGCTTGAGGTAAAGCGTAAAAAAATGGCACTTCTCCTATTGGAAACGCACTGAATGGGACGGACGCGTAGAAACGACGCGTTGAAGGAACTAATCGTGTATTTCACGGTCATGATGCATTACTGCACTTTACCAAGAGCACTGTGAGAGGACAGTGTTAGATATAAAAGGTGCGTTTGTAGAGCCCACAGGGTGTGTGACCGTGGCTCAGTGCACAACGTGCCCGGCATCTATTGTCGTGGACCGAGAGGCCGACGGTTCGACTTTCGTTGACGGAACTTTTTTCTTTGTCTTCTGATCGTGTGTATTTTTTCGGCGTCATTTCCGTGGCGGAAATACATCACTGAAGTCTTGGTGAACCACGGCGTAAAACACTTTCGTGTTAAAAAAAAACAATAAAGAAACAAAAAAATTTACGTTGAGTCATTAATGGCGCACTTACACAAAATGGATTTACGTGGAGACATACACATCATCTACGAAATATCCAGGGCAAATGTAGCCTAGAACACATTTAAAATCAATTTTAAGATGCATGCCGCGCGACTGAGCGAGATGCGGAGCCCCTCGCGACGCCCAAATCAACGCGCGGGCAATGTCAACAAACCTACGTCACGACTTTGTGTTGGCTGGTCGCTGGCACGTGCCTTGCGCTTGCGCTACATGCGATTTCTTCCTCCGTGCCTGCGGTTACAGTGCACTGCGGCTTTGCGTGTGCTGGCTGTGTTGGCTGTCAGTGCGGCGCCAGCTCGCGCACGCTCTCGCGCGCGGCGTCCACGTCAATGTTTTGTGCAAAACCTCACGCAAACGAGGTTTCCAGCTGGGATAAGTGGGTTATAAGCTACCCGTTGCAAAAAACAAAGAAAAAAAAAAGAAAAAAATTGGCCGCGTATCTGCGTGCTTCGCTGCAAATGTCGTCGAAAGACGATAGTCTTGTGCCGACTGCACTGCATGAGCGGCATGAGTACGACAATTTAATAGCTGGGCTAGCCGCTGGGCTCGTTTTTCGGACGTTTTCCGGGCGCGCTTAGACGGACGCCGGCGTTTCTCCGCTGAAATTTGGTCGTCGGTCTTTTCTCTGCGTTCTCTGATCATGTCTTGTAGAGTGGGTCGTATTTCATCAAGCGGCCATATATGTTTTGCCTTGCCTGAGACAGCGCTCTTCTACGATGAATCAGCCGCATCTGGCTGGCATTGATAAAACAGAAGAGGACGCCATCTACAGCGCTACCGGGGAACATCGGCTTGTGTTGAACAATGCTGCTGCCAGGTGGCAGCACCACAGCCAGCCACAGCGTCGAAGTTAAATCACTGGGCGGAGACTTGTTTTGTACACAGCAGCGCCGCGTAATAAACACTAGGATCTTTATAATTATGTATCTATAGATTTTCTTTTAAAGGAACACTGTGAATAGTACTAAGGTATTGATGTTGTGCCTCAGGTATGCGTAATATTTGATTTTTAATTGCCCATGCTCACCCGTATGAACATATGCTTCTTGGTCAAGATTGGAGGTCGTAAGGCAGGGGGTTAAAGTTTGGCCAGCTAGCTGAATCGTGTGACGTGCCGACAAACAGACAAACGGACAGACAGACAGACAGACAGACAGACAGACCAAAATTTCTCCGTTTAGGTATCCCAAGAAAGACTATCGTCTTTAAAAGAAAAAAAAAGCAAGGTGCAAAATTTTTGTGTCAGTGCTCTATGGTAGGGTAAACCCCCCTCTCCACAAAACGAGTTGGCAATTTTGACAGCGAAACTGCCCTCTGAGGTACAAACCTGTGGAAGCCCGACGTCGAGCGGCCGCTCCAAGCGGTTTAAATGCCGCGCCAAAGTGCGCCGCGCTCCCTGGCGTAAGCAGTACGCGCACATAAAACTTCGTTTTTTATTTTATTGCGATTTTTATAAATTTCTCAACTTCAATGTACCTTTTCTCAAGAAGTGTTGAAACGATTCCGATAAAGCTTTGCATGAATGTGCTACGACAAGCAGAATATAATCTGAACTAACTAAAATGCCGATTTTCTAAAAAGAAAAAGCTGTAAAAAATTACACAGGAATGGGCACCCTCTGTCGCTTTGTGCGTGCAGCAATTTTTTTTTTTTTTTTTTACAAAAGCTGCATAAAGGATGTCTTATTTTTTTAGTTGAGATGTAACCTACAGGGCTGAAAAATAACACGGCTTAATATCATAACATTCCTTTCGGTGCTTGCAGAGAAAAGGTACGCTGAATAATTGAACCTCTTTAAAATTTTGGAGTGGGCCACAGGAAGTATAGGCAACCCAGGCATAAAAAAAGGGTGACACGTGATAGCCAGTGGCATTATTTGTGAGCACGTGAACTTTTATGTGAATACTTGCAGCCGTTTCTAAAATATTACGTTAAAACTGATATATACCTTGTGCCCTTCCATAACACCTTATTAAAAAAAAGGAATTTGTCAAATATGCAAATAAAGACAGGAACAGGCAACTCAAATATAATACACAGTCGCTATGAAAATAACCAGTTACGTTTCAGTCATCAATTACGTTTCATACATACATACGTACTCTGACGTGGTTTATTGACGCGTGGACTTCTGGAAACGTCGAGAAACGTCGAGAAACATCCTGGCAACTTAAAGGTGTTGGCAGTGTAATGGGATCATAATATGGCTTGACGCGAGACACCTGGGCGATTTCTCAGCCGCTACGGCGCAAGTCGTCAGATGGTGTTAAGGGCTCGACCTCGTAATTGACGGGAGAAGTCCGAGCAAGAATGCGGTAGGGACCACGATATCGGGAGAGTCACTTGGAAGAAAGTCCAGGAGTACATGGTGGGATCCAAAACCAAATGATGGCACCGGTCTTGAAAGTCGCAAAAGCTCGGTCGTCGTCGCGCCTACATTTCTGGCAACCTTGGTCTCCAGTCGTAAATGAGCGGGCCAACTGCCGACAGTATTCTGCGTATCTGGCAACGTCGGAAATGGCACTGTACTCAAACGTGTCAGGTGTGTCAGGAAGCATGGTGCCCAGCATGCATGAATGCTGTCTGATCGTTCTGTTCCCAGAAGTTATAGAGGAAAGGGAGCCGCATAAATCCACACTAACGCAGTCGGATGGACGCGCCGGGCATGGTAGAGGCTGAAGTGTACCGGCCGATCATTGAAGGGGAGCCTTTCGTCGCTGGCAGGCAGTACAAGTTCGGATATACTTGCACACAAATGGATATATTCCGCACCAATAGTATCGCTGACACAGGCGGTTTTAGGTCTTGAGAAAACCGGCGTGAGCGCTTTTCGGGTCGGTGTGGAAAGCAGCGCACATTTCCATGCGCATGTGGCGAGGTATCACAAGGAGCCACCTCCACCGATCATACGCGTGCTTTCGCCTATAAAGGAGACCATCTCGAATAGCGAAATGGGGTGCTTGACGACGAAGAGTTCTTGTAACGGGGTAAACTGATGGATCAGCGAGAAACTCGGGCATGTGAGAAACCAACGCATCTTGCGCCGCTCCGAGGACATGTCTACGATGTCGATTGGCTACAAGGTAGCTGATGCCGAAGCCGTGTCGGACGCCAGCGGTGAGTGAGAGAGTGCCTCAGCGTCGGAGTGCTTGCGGCTTGATCGGTACATGACACGAATGTCATACTCTTGCAAGCTAAGCGCCCGATGACCGAGGCGCCCCGACGTATGTTTCAGCTACTAGAGCGAACATAGAGCATGGTGGTCCGGGATGACGTCGAAAGGGCGGCCATAGAGGTACGGACGGAACTTAGCCAAAGCCCAAATCATAGCAAGGCATTCCTTCTCAGTGACCGAATAATTTCACTCGGATTTCTTAAGAGCTCGACTCTCGTAAGCGACAACGTATTCTTCGTAACCCGTTTTTTTTTTTTTGAGCCAGTACTGCACCAAGGCTGACTCCGCTGGCGTCAGTATGTATTACCGTTGGCGCATCAGAGTCAAAGTGACAAAGTATTGGAGACGATGTTAGTACGCGCCGTAGCGTTTCGAAACATGTGTCGCACTCTCGTGATCAAGTAGATAGGCTGTTAGAGGGTGTCAGAAGATTCGTAAGAGGGGCTATGATGGAAGCAATGTCGCGGACAAATCACCGAAAATGTGAACACAGCCCAATGAAACTTCAAAGCATCTTCATGCAAGTGGGCTCGGGATATTCGGCAACGGCTCAGAGTTTCGCTGGGTCCAGAAGAACGCCTTTCTTGCAGACGACGTGACCCAGTATTGTCAACAGGTTCGCCGCGGAATGACACTTTTTGATGTTAAAGTGAAAACCAGCTCAGGTGAGACACGTCAAAATCGCTCGAAGCCGAACAAGATGAGTAGGAAAATCCTTAGAAGAGACTCGATATCGTCAAGGTAGCGAAGGCAGGCGTTCCACTTGGCGGCTGACTTGCTACGTTACAAATCATGAACACTCACAACAGGGATGGGCACTTGCGATTCTTAGAGATAAATTCGGACACACTGGACGCAAAATGCCCGATCACATAGCGTCAAAATGATTACAGGTGTTGCGACGTGCAACATAACCAGCGTGCTTATTGTTGGTCTCCCACCTCTCTTTCTTTTTCTTTTCGTTTGTGATGGGGGGGGGGGGGGGGGGGGAGGCCGGCGACAAATTTTGTGTTATTCCTTGTATTAGCATCTATCTTCATCGACGTCACGTAGCCAGAAAAGCTGCCTCCACGAGAAGTTTCCGTGACGTCTGCCGTGCTAAGGCATCGCCCTCTCTCGCTTATTTCTTTATCGCCTAAGCTCTACGCTTTTGCAACGACGAAGTGAGTGTTCAGCTTGCGAAGCTCGAGAGACGCTTCAAAGGAATATTTCTTTTTACCAATCAAAGGCTCTTCGCTCTACTTCCTATTAGGAACATAGCGCTTTCGCTTTAACAAATAGTAGTGGTGTTTTCATCACAGTAGTAAATAATATGTGGGGTTTCACGTGTCAAAACCACGATGTAATTATCAGTTATCAGGGACGCCATTGTGGAGAGCTCCTGAACTTTGGACCATCTGGTGCCCTTTAACGTGCGCTGTCACTAATAGCACTACATTCTTCATCGTGAGGTATGAAAAAAATAAAGCCTCCACCCGCACCATAACAATATAGCAGGCAATGCCAATTAGAGAAGAAAAATGAACAGGGCAGTGTCAAGTGAAATTTTGAAGGGGAAGGAGAAAGGGACCCCAACATCCAATAAACCGTACCAAAAGAAAAACAAAGAAAAGGAAAAAAAAAAAACTACTACAGACGGGCCGCTACCGTTTCGCTTACATCTAAGCGCGACAGCTGCGGCCGGGATGGAAACCACGACATTGCGGGGAATAAGTTAAGCGCCGTAACAGATTTACGATGTAACGGACTGTTTTTATCACAGTCAAAAGAGGACTGTTTTCATCACGATCCTGTCCGCGGCGGTCGCATTCCGATGGAGGCGAAAAGCTGCAGACCCTTATACTGTGTATCGTCAGCGTATGTTGAAGAACCCGGGATGGTCGAAATGTCGGGATCCCTCCACTACGGCGTACCTCACAATCATATTGTGGTGTTGACACGTAAAACTCCATATACTCTCATTGTTGCAGGGATGACAAGTTGCATGATCTTTGGGCGTCCCTGCAAGAAACTCCATTGCAAAGTTTGCGCGCCCATGACAACAAAAATATTTTCTAGTGCATCGTTTAGCTTTTCATTAACGCTCAACGCTGACCACGCGTCTGTCGCTTCTAGCGACGTCTACATTCTCGAGTGATGAGTATGGAAATCACAGTACATGGTTCCAACAGAAGGAAGTGTTAGAATTCCTTATAACAAGCATCACGTGCCATTCTAGTATTCCTTTTAACAAGTACGTTTCACGTGTCATCAGTATCCTCCATTTATCGTTGTGCAACACGTCAGTATACCTGGTCACGCTTCCACAAAATCAGGACCACCATTACTGATATTGGTGTTAATGTAAATTTTAATAGGGGAGACAGGGAATCCTTTAAAATTCATGTTAGCACCATTAGTTCATAAAAACATCGGGAAGATCACCTGCCTTGCACTCCAATTACCCTTTTTTTTAGTCGTTTTATAGTTAGGAATGCTTTCTGTTAGTCATGGCTGTTTTTTCCTGAGCTGTACTTTTTTTCTTTCCTTCAAATCAAAGCCTGTATAAAATGCTGTTAGCTAAAGCACTATCTGTGCAGCAGTATCTTCGATAATAGAAAGTTTTAAAGATGGGGACCCACGAGGCTTGGGGAATCATGAAGTTAGTGAACCGCAAGTGCGCTTGCGCAGCACCCGAGCCAGTATTAGGCTCTTGCGTTCGCATCGACCCAAGAGCCATAAATGGAAAACTAGCGTGGCTCCCCAAAGCGTCTTATGTCGTCAGTGAGATGGGTCTCTTGGGTCCCCAGTCTTACAACTCTCTAATAGTAACGTGTACCACTCTGTCCATAGTTCTGTGGTGAATTCTGTACATATATTGGGCAGGTAATATGTAGTCCTGGCGTTGTCATTCTCGTCTGTCATCATTATCATCATCATTTCTTTCGCCATCACGCCGCGCCTATCGCACCGCTCAAGCCGAAAGACAGGAAAGAAAGCAACGCGCTCATGATCCTGGCCGATATTGGCCTCGAGTAGTTACGGAGTCGCCCTCTATCGGGCGCGCCTCCATTGCGTGCTAGGCAGGACACCGCCGCGCGCTCCCCATAAGATTTGCTGTCGGCGCTCTACAAAACACCTCGCGGAAGCGCTCCAGCACATTTCTGTGCGGACTTTGGAAACGAAATATGTTCTGTACTGTTAAAATAATAATTTTCGACGAAAAGAAAGCACAACATAGTTTACAGTCGCTGTCTCTTTGCAGAAAATGGAGAGCCCGCTTCACGCGGTCACGGCGATGAGACCCCTGAACTTGCTTTTTGCGTGAAATGTAGTCAGTCGATGAGTACAAATTATGTGAAACATTTTGTTAGAGTAGACGCCTGTATTGGCCTCGAGGAGTTACGGAGTCGCCCTCTATCGGGCGCGGCTCGATTGCGTGCTGGATACCGCCGCGCGCCCCATAAGATTTGCTGTCGGCGCTCTACAAAAACACCTCGCGGAAGCGCTCCAGGACATTTCTGTGCGGACTTTGGAAACGAAATATGTTCTGTACTGTTAAAATAATAATTTTCGACGAAAAGAAAGCACAACATAGTTTACAGTCGCTGTCTCTTTGCAGAAAATGGAGAGCCCGCTTCACGCGGTCACCGCGATGAGACCCCTGAACTTGCTTTTTGCGTGAAATGTATTCAGTCGATGAGTACAAATTATGTGAAACATTTTGTTAGAGTAGACGCCTGTATTGGCCTCGAGGAGTTACGGAGTCGCCCTCTATCGGGCGCGGCTCGATTGCGTGCTGGATACCGCCGCGCGCCCCCATAAGATTTGCTGTCGGCGCTCTACAAAACACCTCGCGGAAGCGCTCCAGGACATTTCTGTGCGGACTTTGGAAACGAAATATGTTCTGTACTGTTAAAATAATAATTTTCGACGAAAAGAAAGCACAACATAGTTTACAGTCGCTGTCTCTTTGCAGAAAAGGGAGAACCCGCTTCACGCGGTCACCGCGATGAGACCCCTGAACTTGCTTTTTGCGTGAAATGTAGTCAGTCGATGAGTACAAATTATGTGAAACATTTTGTTAGAGTAGACGCCTGTATTGGCCTCGAGGAGTTACGGGGTCGCCCTCTATCGGGCGCGGCTCGATTGCGTGCTGGATACCGCCGCGCGCCCCATAAGATTTGCTGTCGGCGCTCTACAAAACACCTCGCGGAAGCGCTCCAGGACATTTCTGTGCGGACTTTGGAAACGAAATATGTTCTGTACTGTTAAAAAATAATAATTTTCGACGAAAAGAAAGCACAACATAGTTTACAGTCGCTGTCTCCTTGCAGAAAAGGGAGAGCCCGCTTCACGCGGTCACCGCGATGAGAGCCCTGAACCGGCTTTTTGCGTGAAATGTAGTCAGTCGCTGAGTACAAACTGTGTGAAACATTTCGTTAAAGTAGACGCCTGTATACCTAAATGGAGCATAACAGAAAGAAGCCTCAAGCCAGTGATCGCACGGGTTCGCGGCGACCGACGGAGCTTTTGCATGCATGAGCGTCTGCATGTATATGTTCGTATACTCATGGTTTCGCTTTCGCTACGAGCGTGTTTTGGCGCCGTGCCGTGAACTTCAGGCCGCAAAATGTGAGAATTTGTGAGTACACAAAAACTATTGCTGCGCGGACGCCATCAGAGCAGTTCAAAATTTTTTTTTGTTACAACTACGACTTTGGCGCGCCTATGGCAACTTGTGATGTCCCGTACCGACGGTTCAACGTTTTTTTTTCGCTTTTTTTCAGTCAAAATTAAAGTGCATTTCAATTTCATTTGACATGTTGCCTCTCACTGCATTTAGATCGGTCTTCTAAGCGAGCAGTTGCCGCTGCTCCTGTTATTTCAGTGTGTTCGTTTCGTTTGGTGGTCATACAGAGCGTGAGAAAATGGGATGCCTTTTTAATATGTTGCTTAATTATCGTTTTCATTGCATTGCACTGAACTTGCCACTCTCTGCCATCAACAAATTCATAGTCCAAAGCTTCACCACTTCGAGATTGCTGATGGAAGGAGAAGTGGTCAAGGAAACGAATGAAAATACAGTAACGTTCGCCGCACTTGTTCTGCAAACGTCGATGTGAACAAGGACCTACCTGAACTTGAAATAGCGGTGAAAGAAAGGGAAGTTTTTTGCAACAACCTGCCGCTGCAAAGCAAGGTAACAACAACACGTAAAGAGTTAAATGCAAAATTTTAATGCCCAGCATTATTTGGCGAGTTGCCCAGCAATTAGGGATGTATGTCTTGTCTAACGACAACAGCGCGGCATCTTTTCCACATAAATAAATAAGGCTCCAAAAAAAAGGCATGGGGTTGGATAATCCCAACTTGAGTTTGAGAGTTGCACAAGTAAATTTGGGCTTTTTAGCATGTAGCGTTTGCGTCATGAGAATGCACGATTGACTGAAAGAATGTTATTGCCAACATAAATGCAGCACACATCAGCCGCAGCATTTGAGTCGCTCGCTATGTACATCCACCAGCAAACGTCGCATATAGGTTATGAAGGCGAAAACCTTCGATGCCTCATCAAAACGGAAGATTGACCGTCGGCATTCCGCCTCGTGGGCGCCCGCACGAGTAATGCACAAAAAAATCACGATCGCGTGATGACGTCACCATATGTCGTCATAATGACGTCACAGATTGTCCAAATTTGTGAAGACATCATGACATTGCCATGACACCACATAACATGATGTCACATGATGAAGTGTTCACACGACATGGTCGCATTGCACGGCCTGCGTGATCGGTGGGCCGATCACGGAGGCAGTGCAAAACCTCGTTAGGTGCACAAAGTTTTTCGGAGTGGGGCGGGGGAAAATCAATAAATTGACTGAAAAGAAGGAAAAGAAGGTAGCTTTCGCCTTTCCGTCATCTTAGAGGGGGAATGTACAAGGAACCTTGCGAGTGTTTAAATCCAACGTATCTAAACAGTCACTCAAGTATCTGCAGCCCATATTGTAGACGCTGAGCACGAGGCCGACGATCAAGATGTCGCACAGGAACGTTCTGAGATGGTATCGCAGGATGCAAAAGGCAGCGCCTTTTCCATGCTGCTGTAGATAAGCACCATCAGCCGACGGGAAGCGCGAGGACGATCGTCGCATTGCGCACTTTCTGCTACTCAACGTCACAGCCCCGACGCAGTAGCGAAAATCGTCGTCGCGGAAGTGCTTGTTGTACACATGACTCGTAGCCAATCGCTGCTTGCCGGTTCTTAGCACCGCAACGCACTCTTCACGCAGTTTCTTGTCCCACGGGCACTGGTGCAGGCTTATACCGGACTTCGTTGCGTACGCCCGGCACACGGTCATCGCTTTCGGAGGAGCCACTCCTGTTACAATGGGTTCAGTCGGGTTCAAAATGCGAGAAAACCTCCGTATTCGTACCGACCGCAGCGCAGGGGAGCTTGAAACTCATTTACAAAGCACGCGGCAGCACTCCGCAAGCAGCTGACGCGGCCGCCGAGACCACGTGATCGTGCCATGCACGTCACGCCGACGGTGGTGCCGGCGTTTCCAGTGGTGGCCCTCGAGGCCAATAGACGGCGCTGCCGCCGCAAGAGCACTGCACGGGCTCGGGCCTACCCGAAAACCCGGGCCGGGCCCGGGCCTGAAACTCCGGTCTTAGGGCCGGGCACGGGAGTTTGAGGTGGCGGGCCCGGGCCGGGCCCAGGCCTGAAACTCCGGTCTTAGGGCCGGGCACGGGTTTGAGGTGGCGGGCCCGGGTCGGGCCAGGGCTTGAAATTTGCTCAGTTCTTCAGATTGTTCCACATACGTTGTGCATGCATATATGTTCCACATGTTGCATCTCGAAAAAACATTTCTTTTGTGTGGGGCAAACTATTTGGAGAAGCTATATGAGGGACGATTCCTGAACTTCTTTTGCTTCTTGCATATGGTGCTACTTGATAGACTAGGCGCTTATATAGCTAACACCTCCCTATTCTGTGATTTATTAATTGCATTCGCTATTATTTTGTACCTGGAATGATATTCTGTAATCGTAATAATGAATGTAATGTAATAAATTTACATAATAATTTATATCTATCACTTATCGTAGGAAGAGCGATCACAGAGCTCCAAAGCAGGGTAACATTCTTGAAAGTTCCCGCAGTCCACAAAAACGAAAGGTCTGCGCGGAGTCTTGTTACATAGACTCGCTATAAAGACACGATCTTTTTCCGTGGCTCTATCACGGCTCACCGTGGTGATGTGACGCGACCCGTACATGCACAGTCTGCTTTGTGTACCTACATTATTAACATCTGAGCTTTCCTCGTGTTCGTCTATATCGTGCCAGAGCTACACAATAGTGCCGCAACAGCGTTGGAATAAAAAAGATACCTACGAATTTAATTAAATATTTATTTCAACACACGGTTAACCCACATTTGTGGGTCATTAGAGGGAGGGAGTACATCAAATAACAACTAATATATGAAGCACTCAAGTAACATCCAATGTCAACAACAATAACAAAAGCAATCCGAAAAATCGTCAACAATTGGCATGACAACAGACGCGAAACATCAAGACAGCATCTAAAGAATTTTAGCGACATAGCTGTCAAGCAAATGTTCAAAAGCCTTTAAATCCGTGCATTCAGCAATTTGTGCACGTAGTTCATTCCATTTTTCTATAACATTGCGGGAAAACGGACACTGAAAGACGTTTGTGTGGGGCGGCGTAAGGGCTAATAACTGCACTACGATTTACTATTTTGCTAATTCTACCAGGCTCTGGTATGTATATACTTTTATCAACATTTCTGTGACCCTTGATAACCTGAAATAATAATTTTATTTCGTTCGTGTTTGTCCTAATTTCAAGCAATTCCTATTCACACGAACTTAGCATCTCGGAAACTGAGTCTCATATTTTGTACCTAGAACTTGTGAATCTGGCTGCGATTCTTTGAATTTCCAGCTCAGTGATTAGGCCTCTTTGATTCCGCACTGATTCCCTACCGGGTGATGTCCCCTTACCTTTAACCATATGCATACAATGAGTGAACATCGAGAAGCGTTTCGCGCCTTTATTACCCAACTGGCATGAACCCCGAGAAGAGATCAAATTATATACACTGCTCACTCTTTGAGGGCCTGAAAGCTTTGAGGGCCTCAAGCTTCGAGCGCCTGCAACAGGGCCTCAATGAGGAGTTTTATAGATTATATTGCAGAGTGGTACGACGCTTGAGAACAAGAGAATTGAAGCGATGGGCTGGAAAGGAGCCGCGGGGGCCTCGGTGCCTCTTCATCTCTGTCGGCGCTACTCGCTTGCAATTATGGCCCGTCTGAAACGTCGGGGAATCTTATCGCTTTGTATGACGCATGCTTGCCCGCGGTCGGTCTTCGGTTTTGAAGCGTTCGTCGCGGCGAAAGGAAATGCCTTACTACTGGTGCGCTAAAGCTGCCATAAGTTAACAGCATCGTTGGTCGCAACACACCGTCCCAAACCTTTCCTAGAGATGAGACGCGGCGTAGACTTTGGATGCGTACTGCTCAGCCATTACGCCAAGCCTGGACACATTAAAAAAAATGCCCCCCACCTCCCCGAAGGGAATCGTGAGGAAATGCGAATGCATTTCTTGCGCGGAGAGATTTCGCCTTCACCGACTTCTGCCATCGCCTTGAGAGGCGCCCAGCCAGCGCCCGCAGCTGTTACTATGGGAGAGGGAGTGAGAGCGGAGAGATAACACCTGCCGGCGCGCGGACGCCGCCGCGGACAACGCCGGACGCCTCACATAGCCCGACTAAGAAATGCATTCGCATTTAAAATGGACTTCATTTTCAAGCTCGGAACACTTTGTCGCGTCACTTAGCTACGTCTGAAAAAAAAAAAAAAGGAACAGCACAACCATGGGACTGTGGCGCCAATCTACCTGGGATGCGCGCAAACGATCAAGGCATGCTTTCGAATTGTCCGATCTCTTCATCATGACGAAGCCAACCAATTTCCAATATTTGAACCTGTATATGGCTTCAGGTAGCGTGGATGTGACAGCGGCAGTCGGGTGCACATCGTTATGAAACGGCTGAGAAATTCGACACATTCGGTGCCTCGTCCCACAAAAACGAAATGCGCAACGGTCTAACGCCGACCGCATAGGTAAAGACAAAGCGACGAACTGCGATGCCTCGATCAAGCCGCAATAACTGCCTTTCTGTCGCAACGAAGATGCTGAAACCACGTATTTTGCATCCTCCGTAACATTAATTTTTCTACTGCTGCTGCTGCACGTTGGACCATGTTGTTGTCCCGGACTGCCTGACTGACACGGAATACGGTGGCTGGACGGACGACTGTCAAATGAGGGTGTCATGGCGTCACGGCTTCCAACTCGCGTTGGCCGGGTGGCTTGGCGCACGCTCATAAAAACGTAGAAATTAAGACCACCCGCTGAAAACTTCGATAATTGACGACTTCTTTTCGATGTAATCGCACAAATTCATTTTCAATATTTCCGCATAATTTTGAGATTTTGCTCCAGTATTCCTTTAAATTTCAACAAAGAGCGCAACATAAACAAAGCGAAGATATCGTTCTGTTGTCAGTCTCCTCTGTTCTTATTGCGCGCCCTGTTACCTCAAGCTCTTGATGATTACCATTGTATTTGTAGAAACAATATGTACAGTATAGCTCTGCCGAATAACCGTTCATCATACCCAGTATCTCCGGCCATCTGTTACCACAGTAAAGCCCTTTTGTACAAGTAATTACCGTAGATTAAAGCATGCTTGTTGGCGTAGCATGCGCCAAGAAATCGTAGATAGTTGCTACTTAAAGTGCCATTCCATGTTCGGGCAACACCGCCTAGATATAAGTTCGGGCCCCAGTCGGGCCCAATCTGTGGTCGGGCCGGGCCGGGCCGGGTAGGTGAAATTTTTTCTCGGGTTCGGGCCGGACCCGGGTCTCGCTTTTTGGGTCTCCGGGCCGGGCTCGGGCGGGTAAACTTAGACGAGTGCCGGGCTCGGGCCGGGGCCTCCGGGCCGAGAATTCCGGCCCGTGCAGTGCTCTAGCCGCCGCCGCTCCGCTTCCAGCATTCGGAATCCAAATAAAGTGGTGAAAACGGCACGGCTACGACAGCTGTCATCACGCCTCCCTCTCGCTACCAGGGGCGTAGCCAGGGGGAGTGGGGTGGGGGGGGTCTTGTGGGGTTTCAGCGCCGCCCGAAATTTTTCGTATTGTTATGTATCGCCGACCTGAACAGCAATTTGCGCCGGAAATCTTTCTGGATTTTTTTCTAGAATTCCTTTTCTCAGTTGAAAACACACTGGTGCTAACATTGCTGACTGCTAGCGGCACTGTGTCAGACTACGCAGCGCATCGCGCCGTAGGCAATACCCTTCAAGCAGATGTGCAGTGGCACGGACCTCCATTTTGCGACGGAGCGAGACGCTGATCAGCGGATTCCGCTCTTCCATGCTGAGCCGTGTTGAGAAGGAGCAGCTATTGTTAACAGCCGGACGTTCATGATTTTATTTATGCTTGTGGCGCTAAGTCGGAGTAAAGCTTTTACACTCATGAATTCTCCTTGATTTTGGAACATTTTTAGATTTTTTTGCGGGATTAGGGTAAGGTGGGGCAAAATGAGACAAAAATTTGAAAATAGTGAATATTTATTTTTATTCCTCTCTTTACCCTTAAACGTCAATTCAGAAACTTTCCTTTGGGTACAAGGTATGTGCTACATAAATATGGCCATGTTGCCACTGTCAAAAACTTTATTTTAAAAAGAAATAAAAAAGGCACCAGATGTCTCATTTTGCCCCAACCTGCAGGGAAAACGAGACAGTGTGAAAAAAATTTAACCCTTCAGTTTTTGCTGTAGAAGCACTTGAAATTAAACTCCCTGGGCCCTCACGCAGCCTTCATGACCCCAGTCCTTGCACTCCACGCATTGAATCCAGACAGAATCCGGTGCTGTTTTGCAACAAAACTCCCTTGCAGATCAAACACCACCAGTCTTTCTCTGTGCTATTGTTGTATTTTGTTGAAAGCTTGTACTTCATTGGATTATTCAACGATTGGACGCTAGATATGTTCTGACGCATCTTCTTAGCCTCCTTTTGCCGTTTTGGTGCAGAACTGCACGGGCGTTTCGTGGCATTCAGCTTCGTCAGCCGGGCTTCGTGAGGCAATGGATTTAGAACTGTGCTAGATTAGAATTTTCTAGCGGTTTTTTTTTTATTTGGTATTGGAGGAAAACTCGATGCCGAGACGTCTTTGTGAACGGCTTGACTTGGAGATTCTTCCAATTTTGCGTTCGCCTCTTGAGAGCATCCTTGGGAACGCGGAAAAACGTTGATGCAGCGCGAATGGAGCGAGTGTCCTGAACAGCAATCACCTGCTTTTCCTCGTCGTTTTCCTCCCAGGAAGCTTTATATGATATTCTCTTGTGCGTCCGACCTCTCCTAAACAATAAAATATAATATATAATGAGTGTAAGTAAATCGTTCACTTAATGAGACACTCTCTAAGGCAATTCAATGCCTTTTTTGTCGCGTTTTGCCCCCCCTCCCATGCCCAAATTAAAAAAAAAAATCCGCTTTTGCCCCGCTCACCAAATGAGCTAAAATTTTGGTGGTATGTAGCTAGTAGTATAAAGTAACAATATAAATACTTACATTGTTGTACTGACGCCAGAGTAGCTTCATGCACGGATCCGAAAAATTTGGCCCAGAAGAATTTCGCCCCTTTTTGACGGGTCACGAACACACTGACACCAGCCGCGTAATTTTTCCCAAGCGAACGCTGTGAGCAATCATCAACTTTTACACATAAAAAAGGGGGACAACTACCAGCACCTCTAGCTGAAATATAGAAACAAAGAAAAAGTGTTTTCTGTATTAGCTATAGAGGTCGGCAAAGCCAAAATGTCGCGTTTTTGCCCCGTGTCTCATTTTTTCCCCGCCTTACCCTAAGCTGTAGAAACGGCAATTTCAATATCCTTGTGGCGGGGGTCGTTTGGAACACGAAATGATTATATCTTTTTTTTTCTTTTTGTTTACTGCTTACCACCGACGTTTCGTTCTCTTGCAACTGTACGGGAAACGAAGAGTAGTTTTGGACAGATAGGACCGTGTTGTTGCCTAACACGACGAAATGACGTGTGCCGCGCTACCTGGCAACAAAGACATCGCTCTCTGCTGTGCAGGGTGCACGATGCGTACACAGGATATCTTTAAGCTAGGGAGACGTGAGTAACTGAGCCGCCATTCTCGCCTCTGATAAAAAAGGGGCTCGGCAAATATATTTCAGGGTGGAGTTCGGAGACCAAAATGTGGGCGTGATTGGAAACATATCGAGGGGCCCTGCTTCCCCATGTATAGAGAAGTTGTGGAGATGAAAAGTTAATTAAGCGCTGGCCATCGTTCTGCTAAGCGGTTTAGTCTAGTCTAGCAGGGCTAGAAGCTGCACATAGAAATTAGCGTTGCTCACTAGCGTCATGACGCGCACCCTATTAGAAACAGCAAAATCGCTCCCGGCAGCGTATACTTTTTTGAGGGGTCACGCATATTTACAACACCGCAAGAGATTATGGCCGCACCAAGGGAGCCTTCATTGTAAAGGCGCAAAAAGGGCAGAAAACTGAACACGTTGATGTGCTCTGCTAGCGCCTCATTTTCTTAGTATTCCTGGCAGCCGATGCTGGCACCCTGGGGCGACAAATATGAGCTCTGTCGCGCTGTTTGGTCAGTGACGGCATTTGATTCGCCTGCAGAGCTTGACTCCCGGGCAAAACAGTGTTGTTCAACGAAAAAAGACTCTCCAGGACTCTGCGGGACTGCTCGACTTCTTGGGATTTATGAACGTTGCACGTTCATCCTTACGTCAGCTATTGTTTACTGTGGAACTTAGGTTATAGTCAGGTGCCATAAGCTTATGCTTCTGAATTGTTAGAGATTCGCCATTCGCGTGTTGTACAATTATTGTATCCAGTGTTAATTTCTCGCAACTTGCAACGTGGTGTAACCACTTATAGATCTTACGCATATGTGTGCTAGTTGATTTTTACAACTAAGGCTGTTATGAGATCACGGCAACAGCCGATTTTGGTGGCGAAGTTGTCCACCGCCACCGGTGTGCGTAACCCTTATCGCGCAGAATGCCACCACGCGCACGAAGAAGGACATGATATTATATTTCAATGGTTGCCGAGTCGTTGCTGAATTGTCTGCAATGACCGCAGTGATGAATATGCACGATCGCCTCATGACCAAGACCTGCGGACACCCATACCACTCTTGAGAACGGACGCCGCGCGGCGACTGCAATCACTTGCTCGCCGTTTCACGCTTCTACAATGTAATACGCAGGGTTTTTCCAACGCGCGCCAGTATTCTATTGACCGAAATTTGCAACTTCGTTTGCCATCCAGGCTCTGACGACGCGATTCAACTTTGCTGTGTGGCATGTGGCTGGGCGTGGCATTTACGAATGTGTATTCCTGCCTCATTGGAATGGTCAGCAGTGCGGCATACGACTTTTGCGCCTGTGAGGTGACGCTCGAGCACATTCTATGCCACTGCCCATCATACCAGACTCAATGACGTGGTATGGAAGCCAAGCTCCGTCTCGTGGATTCAAGACCACTGACAGAAAAAGAAGATCCTGGGACCTTCGCCTACGGTTTCGCATATGCGCAAGGCCACGAAATCACTCTTGTGCTTCTTGAGCGCCTGTGAACGAGCACCGGACTTTACGAGCGCCTGCGAACGAACAGCGCGAGTTCGTGTTGTGTAGTTTCAAGCTAATTGTTCATCCGTCTCTTTCTCAATCTTCTTCTTTCTTCTCTATCCCTTCCTTTCTATTATTCCCCATTTCCCCACCCCACGTGTAGGGTAGCCAACCGAGCCAAAGCTTTTTAACCTTCCTGTCTTTCCACTTCGTTTCTCTCTCTCTCTTTCATACTAACTGCCGAAGTGATTCCATATCAGTTTTAAAACGATACAGATAGTCTTTCAACTTGTCCCCGCAGTGCGACAAGATAACCCATTCGTTTTTTTAGGAAACTGACACATAACTCTTGAAGAGCAAGAAGCAGCGCGTGCTAGAAGCGTCCGCTGCTTACATCATCTGGCATCTTAAGGTTTGCTCGCATGCGCTGAACCATTCTCCTTATTTTTATGTGATCTGAATGTCGTGCCTTTTGGTTCGCTCTAATGTCACCGTTCCGGATGCCGCGGTGTGAATCGAGACTGCTGGCTTTGACAAAACCTTTCGGAACAACGATCATGATAAACACATAGCGATGTCAACGATCATGATAAACACATAGCTATCATAATAAACACATAGCGACAACTCGGATGTTGTCGAGTTGTCTCGGATGTTAACCTTTTCTTGACATTTTCGTAGCCGTGTGTTCAGCGTGTGCGTAGTTCCATCGGTAAGGGCAATATCCGCCCACAAAAGCGCGAGCGACGCACTTCCCTTGTGAGGGGTGATTCGTCGCGATCTCATGGATGAAAACCGAACTATTTCACATGACGAACCGGAGACAGCGAGAATTGTCTCCGATTCCATGATAGCTTGGAGTGAACATAGACGGTCACGAATGACGCAATCGTTATTTTTCATAAAGAGCCATTGGCACCCGGAAAAACATGAAACCGGCATAGAGTGGGAGGTGATAGCTTATCCTACTTCAATAAGGCGTCTCTATACCGCTCGCCATGAAACACATTTTTTAGACGAGGGAATCCAAAATGCCTTGATTGACGCTAAGATGATGACGCGCTTTTATCGTTATGGGAAAATAAAGATAGGTAGGCATATTGGAACAGGCCGATGTACTTCAAGATATCTGTCTGCAACATGCTTTTATTATACGCATAGTTCCTTGCGCTGCTTAGAGCATAGTTCTTTTTTCAGCATAAAAATGGGGAAGGTGAAAGTAAACATCGTCATGCTGCGGATTAGAGAAGGACTATTTCTGTGATCTGAAAGCGGGATGTGATCGTCTTGAGAATACCCGGCAAAAGACCCGGCATATGCGTATTTGTACATTTACCGGACACCTGGAATATTAATGTTAAAATATAATACTCGAGTGTCTCTACGACGAATTGACAGGTGTAAATAAGAGTTCCATCCGCAGTGAAAGAAGGTTGGGCCTTGCTTTGCGAGACCTTTTAGAATGAAGGGTTCTGTATAACGAAACATTCCTTGAACTTCATACAGAGAGACTGAACGACGTTCATCTTCTTTTTTATTTTCTGTTGGCGGAGTTCGCGAGATATTGTACAAGAGTGAAGATATTTATTTTTCTTTGATCCAGCAACGTTTCGTTGCTAGATCAAAAATTGAAGGACACTTTGTACATTCCAAAGTGTGTTCGGCGAAAGCGTTTGGCCATTCCACTTAATCTGCCATGTCTTTTTTCTTTTTACACTCTCAATGGGATAAGACACAAACCGACTGGGTGCGTGTTTTCTTCTTTAATTTTTTACCGCGAATCGAAGCGAGACGAGAGACTCATCTTCCTCCGTTCGCATGCCTTAGTATTTTCTCGCGCTTTGCGCATCGTGCAAACGCCATCCGCGTTCCAGCTATTAAATTGACAGACCCTTTCTAAATTGGAAAGTGTATTCCGTGAACGCCTGGGTCCATTGAGACGGCGTCGGTCAGAATGATTGCAAACTCTGGGCACAGCGACGCTACGCAAGCAAAGCGCAAGCGCTATAGAGTCCGACGCGACCGGCGTCCGTCTGCGCATGCCGGCGGCCACCTGGCTCCGTGCCAGAGCTCGGATGGACGGACGAACGAACAGACAGACGGACGGACGGACACCGGACGGACGTGAGCATGAGACATTAAAGGCTTTCGCCTTAAAGATTCCACCATCTCCCGCTAAAGGGAACCATGTGCAGATGCGAAGCAGCGGGCGCTAACGCTTACACTGGCGGCGGCGTTGACGCTGGCGCTTATCGCAGCGTTGCACATGAGAGAAACCTGGGGGTCGCAAAGGACGCAGTGATGGACCGGTGTTTCCTACTGGAACATCCAAATCGCTGCTAATGGGCAATGAGAGACAGAAGCCTCGGACTGAACACAGAGACCCGCAGTCCGCTTTTAGTTAACGCGCACGCTGCGAATTTTTTATCGTTCGACAACGCACAGGAGAAATCTCCCACTGGCACCACCTGGCAGGTCAGGATCCATTGCCATATATACGGGGTGGCCAGCGAACGGTTGTGCAGCGCGAGCAGTCGGTTTTTTCAACCAAAAAACTCGCTAGCAGGCGCTGCCTGCGTCGGCGTCGCGAGGCGAGAGAGGGGGGAGTGTAGGAGAGGGGAAGACGCGCATGCGCAGTGGGGGGTGTGGACGCCGCGGGCAGGGATGCCTAGAGGAGAGAGGGGAAGCGTAGGAGGGGGAGAAAGGGGGAGCGTAGGAGGGGGAGAGAAGGAGGGGACGCGCATGCGCAGTGAGGGTGTGGCCTCCGCGGGGAGGGATGCCTAGAGGAGAGAGAGGTGGAGAGGAGGTTTTTTTATTTTTATTTTTTTAATGGGTTGGCGCATGCGCAGTGGGGGGTGTGGACGGACGGACGGACGGACGGACACCGGACGGACGTGATCATGAGACATTAAAGGCTTTCGCCTTAAAAGTCAGCTCGCTTGAGTCCGGAGTACAGTCATACGGTGCTGCTCTGTAGCCGAATGTTACTGCTACATGTGTTCATTGAAATGGCCCGTCCCAAGACTGCATTTACTGTCTGACGCATGTATGCGCTAACTCAGAGCACAATAATTGAAGACGCATGCATGACACGTGTAAGTGATGGGTATCATTATGGTTAGCCTACACCTTGCTCTGCAAACAAGCCCCCCACGCTGTTTTCACCGACGGCTCCGAAGGCTGATCGATACTGCCACGGAGGACGAAGGTCGGTGAAGGAAGCACACATAGATGCACTAGTGCACGACCAATGCATAACCAGCCCACACCAGCATTAACTTGGCCCAATGTTGGCAAATCTTGGCAGACTTTTAGTCCTACATTGGATTTGAGGCCCATGCTGCATTTAAAACTACACTGGCCAAACATTCGTGACCATTGACGGCACAGTTTGGCGAAGTCCACTAGCATAATGAATCAGGTGTACAAGTTGCCTCAACCAAAAAGCAGACAAGCTGCCTATGTTACAAATGCTGCCACCCACGCCCGCGTTTCGAGTGTCCCTTCTTTAAGCGCACGCGGCTGTAATGACCGTCTATTTTATCTGTATTTGACCTCAACTGAATAAATATATTATAATAAACAAGAATGGAATCCACGTTTTCGCCGTATGTACTGCCACGGGCGCGCGCAGGACAGTGTTTTTTGGCAGTGTCGGAAAGACCAATGACGTAATGCGAGGACGTGTGACTTGACGTGGGGTTAACGTGTTCACGTGCGGAACTGATTCGATCAACTCGCTATTGAAAACTGTAAATGCAGACAAGCGTCTCCAATCAGATGTGACGACAGCTACTGAAGCAGCGGAGTTAACTTCCTTGTCTATCCAAAAATTCCCATTTTCATCAATGCGTTTATCAGTCCATTGTATATTTCTTCGACTTCAACTAAATGAAATTGTTATAGTAGATAACCCATGCCTTCCGCGTTTTCCCCGTATGTACTGCGATAGGCACGCGCAGGACAGTGTCTTTTGTAGTGGCGAAAGCATCGGAGCAACGGACACAATTGTGGGGCCGCGTGCATGACGCGCTGATGACGCGTACCTCATATGTTGACGCGCGGAACTGATTTCACTTAGGCGCTGGTGAGAACAGCCACGTCTGCAACACGGCGACAACAGCCACGTGACACAGCTTAGGCGTCTAAATTTGTGTTCAAGGTATGTACAAACTAGCCAAGCAAAAAAGGTCTTCTAAGGTATCCGATGCAAAACTGTTACACTCATTACTAGAGGCACGTTTTTAGGCATTATAAAAGCGCGCTTTAGGTGCCAAAATAGGCAGGTAAAACATCGTTTTAGGCCTCCTACGTCGTCAATATAGGCGCGATTAATTTGTATATAGCTGCAAATCACTTCAAGCGAAGTCGTGACCGACCTTTATCTACGACAGGAAAACAAAAGATGGTATTGTTTGTGATGACACGAAGGCGCTAACAGTTCAGCACAACTTTGCAGTTGTTCCGTTAGAGTGCTGGACTAGATTGCTTATTTGGGCCGGTTAGTACATGTTTATAGAGAACGGCAAACAGCATGAACCACAGGTCAAAAGGAGAGACGGACCAAGCGCTGACTTCGAACCAAAGCTTATAAATATATGAGGCCTATTGCATCGACAAAAAAAAAAAAAAAAAAAGCGATTGCGTGAGTGTGCCTTCAATAGCGCTCCGCACTAAGGGACTTGCGTATCTTTCACGTGGACGATGCCTTTTAATTTCAAGGCGAAGCTCTTAAGCTCGAGGCAAAACGTCGGGTGTCTGCAAATGCTGAGGAGGAGCGATGCATATAAGGAAGGGTGTTTCAGCTCCACTAACGTGAAACAACGGAAGGGCGAAGCATGCAGTGTGCCCCGGTGTTTCCCAGGGCAAAGTCGCTGCTAATGGGAGATGAGACTGGAATAAGGGCCTGACCGAGGTAATTCGCCACATAGTTTTGAGAGGGATTTTATTGATGGGGCACTAGTTGTGCCAAACCTAAAAGCAGGCATGTATGGAAAAGTGTTTCAGCTCCACTAATGTCTTCGGCTATTTGTTGGGCTAACTGTTGCCTTCTATGTATTTAGTGGACCGCTGGTGAGTAAAGCACCACCCCTCTGCAGATACATTTCAAGAAGTAGTGTTTCAAATAGATAACGTTACCATAGAGATGCACGTTCTGGTATTAAATAGGAAACTTGTGCGCCTTGGTAAATTTCGTCTGGGATTCTGACACCACTGCTAAGCAAATTTGGGCAATAACGACAAACCATTAATTCATATGTAAAGTATGGATGGGTGGCGAGTAGTGAGATTTACGCAATTTCTTGGCGCATACTCGTTTACGATGAACCGTGACGACGACATGACACGCCAACAAGCCGAGACCCTAATGTGCTTCGCCCCTAAACGCCGTCCACGGCGTCGATTATAAAAAAATGCCACAGTTTCGCCACAAGGCGAAGCAATGAATGTCATAACAACAAATTGGAATGTCAAGCGACGAATGACAAGCAGGTCGAAACGTGCAGTGCGCTGCTCACGCGCACGTGACGCACGAAAAACAACACGCACAGGACGAGAGCGAACTAAAACATTCACATCTCGACACTTAACGCGCTGGTCAAACAAAAACGACACACGAAACGTATTCACAGGTACAGACGAACGCGAACTAACAAGTGTCACAGTTGGTACTTTGCTGTGTTTGAAAAGCGTGCTCTTTTCGCAAACGGGGGGACTGCAGCGAGCGATGTGACCTTCGCGCGCCCGGTAACTACAACGCTATCATTCCGGCGAAAGCCCCATTCTCCGCTACCGCGAGATAAGCGCGCGCGCGCGGGCATCTACCCCCCCCCCCCCCTCCTTTCGGGCATAGGGATGGTTGATTAAAATTTTTAATCGATTAAGCGTTAATCGTTCATCGATATAGCCTTGAATCGATTAACTGATTTCGATGTGATGTTTTAATCGATTAATCGATTAATCGGACATTTTTTATGGGTGCTTTAAAAAATGATATCTCATTGTTTGAGAAGCATTGTTTATGTTTGATCTCGGCCGAAGTCTTTCTATCAGACGCGCTAAGAGATCACATGTGCGCATTTGCGACCTTTGTGAAAATTCGCAATTTCGCCCAATGGACACAGGGGGGCCCCTCGTTTTTGGGTGATGTCACGGATTGAAGGATCTGTGGCCATCATCCATGGATGATTCGGCAGCAGGTCGTATTTCCTCGAAGCATGCCTACGCGAGCGCACCGAAATCGGAGGCGTTTTCGGCGACCACGCTGGTTGAAAAGACGCACCGAAAACGTACAGCGTGGCCGACGGTTAGGAAATCCCGCGAAAGGCAAAACAGAGACGAGGAGGAAAAGGAATTAAATAAGACGCTCGCACTCGTAGGCACGGCATCATTTCTCAATGTGTCTGTTAAATATTGCGGAAGCACTCAATAATACTACAATTGCGGACTGACGTTATGTCTTCCTTGAGGTCACCCATGTGAGATTGCACGGCAACATACTGGCCTCAAACAGACCATCGGTACAGGCGTCTGCGGGAAGTAAAGCAGCATGAGTTTTTGCCTCCCGGTTAGAATGAACGGCAGTTGCGCCTGTGTACTCCACAGGTTTCACCTTGTCGTTGGTCTTAACTCGGCACTACGCGCCCACCGTCAATCGTGCGTACAGACGGAAGTGTAATAATAATAATAATAATAATAATAATAATAATAATAATAATAATAATAATAATAATAATAATAATATGTGGTGTTTTGCGTCCCAAAACCACGATATAATTGTGAAGGGACGCCGTAGTGGAGGGCTCCGTAACTTCGACTCCCCTGGGGTTCTTTAACATGTACCTGAATGTAAGTACACGGGCCTCAGGCATTTTCGACTCCACCGAAAAAGCGGCCGCCGTGGCCAGGATTTGATTCCGCGACCTTCGGGTCAGCAGTCGAGCACCGCAACCACTAGACCACCCCCGTGGAGACCCGAACTGTGAGCGCTGCTTAATGTATCAGGCATTAGAACACGTAGTCTTTCGCTACTGTCCTCCTTTCGCGTCACAGCAGAAGATGGGGCCTCTGGGCTGGCCGACGTGGGAGTGCAAGCGTTAGTTGAAAGCCGCATTCCTCCAGGGTCTGTGGGACCTTTTCATAATCCGCGAGTGCGCTTCCTTGCGATGCATATTCACTCAACTAAATGGCGGCACCTTTTGTACTTCAAGTCGAGACGAGGTCCTGGTTCCACGGGCTGGGTTTTATCTACTATGCGTGTTTATGTCAAGAGAGCTGCTAAGTATACATTTTCCCGCGTCATAGCGCAAGCAAACTGCGCTTGAACACGCTGTTTGCGAAAGTGACTGACTGGTATAAACTGGGCCAACTGCATCGCATGAAAGCTACCTTTGCAATCACGAAAATGATATATATATATATATATATATATATATATATATATATATATATATATATATATATATATATATATATTGTAATGTGCACGGAGCGGCGGTCGGGCACAGGCGCGCGCTCGGCTAGCACGTAGACAGAAAGACGAGGTCAGAATAAGAACGAGCCGGTCCGCAACAAGGGTGCTGTCTCTTGTGTCTCTTGCTTTATAATATATATATATATATATATATATATATATATATATATATATATATATATATATATATATATATATATATATGGATCAATTCTTGTCGCCATCATCATACTTCATTACTCTTTTTGCCCTGTAGCATTTTCCCCAGCGCAGAGTAGCATGCAGGCCGGGGTGTACTAGCTCAGTCCACTCTATCTGCCTTCTGATATGTTTTCATATTCATGGGTAAACAATCATCTTTTATTTGCTAAGGAATAAAATGTAACGGCAATAGGAAGCAGTCAAGAAATAAACGCATATTACAATGTGCAACTTTTTGGACCACTTGTGTAGTGCCGTTAAACAAAAAAAAATACAATACAATTTGAGAGTTAAATAATAATAATAATAATAATATGTGGTGTCTAACGTCCCAAAACCACGATGTGATTATGAGGGACGCCAAAGTGGAGGGCTCCGGAAATTTTGGACCATCTGGTGTTTTTTTAACGAGCGCTGACATCGCACATTTCACGGGCCTCCATCGAAATGCGACCGCCGCGGCCGGGTTTGAACCCGCAACCTTCGGGTCATCAGCCGAGCGCCGTAACCACTGATCCATCATGGCGGACATAAGTGTTAAATAAAAATGCCCAAAAAGTTGCCATAGACCCCGCAGGCGAAGAAAAAAATCGCTAGTTTATCAAGGAGAGCCAAGTTTGTGCGATGAAACACGATGAAACAACGCGGAGGCCCAAAACGAGCACAACCAAAGAAGCAACTAGACGATGCGCTCGCACGTCTGAAATATACAGAAAACAACAAACTTCACTGTTGAGCATTGACGCACCGCTTTTCTGGTTTCATTCAACGAAGCCACTGGAAACACAGGGGAAAAGTAAGACGGTCCTGCGGAAGAGGGCCCATCTTTTTTAACGAATATGAATTATCCAACAGTCCATCCTTTTTTGAAACATAAGAATCGCTTGTGTCAGAGCTCGGCAACCCGTGGCCCGCGGGCCGCATGCGGCCCCCGTGGCTGTATTATGCGGCCCCCGGCACAACGTCAAACTCGCTCCCCCTTTCCCCTGCCACTGCCTATATCTGAAGGCCCACATGGCAGCTTTGACCTAAAATGGGATTTTCGCTCAAAATAAACATGCTTTTTAATCCAGTTTTCCAAATTAGTGGCACGTCGCCGGAATGTTTACGCTTTGCCTGCAAATGCCCTCCCTCCTTCCTCCCCTCCCCAATTTTCCTGAGCGGCCCCCCCGCCGTGTCGGCTTCCATGCAACTTGACCCTCCGCCTCAAAAGGTTGCCGACCCCTGGCTTGTGTAATTGAAGAGCGACTTGATTTTCAAGATATGTTACGCAACGGCTCTTGGCTAAGTAGCGAGATACTGATAGCTTACCTGAAGAGGTGGATTCGTGCCTTCGGGAACGCGGTCCTCAATATTGTAATTTTAGTCATGGCCACTTGTCTTTGGAGGATGATTCTCTGGCACATTAATAAAGTTGGCTTGAAGGAGGCGATATCTCAAGAGTTTCCGTCGCTGGCTTCGAGTACTGCTTACCACCTTTATCACACATTGCAGTCGTCGTTTTCGAATCTTCTGTGAACAGCGTTCACACCGCGCTCCTTTTGCGAATGCTCGCAATTACGACATGACAAAGGAAGCAGTATACACGCGAAAATGTAATAATAACGCAATATACCAAGCAAGCAATACGTGTCCTTTGCAGACGGTTAACCAGCACACGATAGAAGATAGGGGGCGAGAGGAGGTGAATGCAGTAGTAGGCTGTGAGCGGAGAGAAGCAAGCAAGTGCATTTCTGCCTCGTCGGGGTAGGACCGCCTCCTGCCCGCGCTTGAAGCTTTGAGGAGGGTTTGAAGGTGGACGCCATGGGCGACGGAGACCAGGGCGAGTTCATTGCTGCCTGCATGGGATAGGGCCGCCGCCGGCATTGGGTTCGTTCTGCTAGCGTACAAATATGCGCTGTAGTGAAAAAGAGTAGCTGCGCTCGACTTCTGTGTCTCGGCATCGCTCGCACGGCACTCATGCGCACCGGCCAAGGGGCGGTGTTGGGGGATGGGGGTGGCGGTTGCAGTAATCGATTAATCGAAATGTTTTAATCGATTAATTCGATTAATTGATATAGGGAAATCGATTACGATTAATTGATTAAACGGTCGGACCTTTAATCGATTAATCGTTCATCGAATTTTACCATCCCTATTCGGGCAAAGTGCGCGCCGGAGAGCTTGGAGCGCGCGTCGCGACGAACGGGGCGCCCAGCTAAGCTCCGCCGAGCGCGGCCTTTGCGCCATCTCGCTGACAATGCTGAAAACACGCTGAAAACTTGCTGTATATAAATAGCTCGCCGTTTGAACGTTGAAGGACGTTCGCCTTTGTGGCTCAGCGGTTAGCGCCGCTCGCTGCAGAGTGAGAGGTCCCTGGTTCGAAGCTGCGCGTCGGAAACATTTTTCTGAATTATTTTTCTTTGAGGTTTTTATAAATATATAGATACATACACATATACGGGACATGACGGCGATGGCGACACCAACTCCGACGGCGAAAACCAGCCGAGAGTGCCCATATAATTGCTATCGCAATAAAACTAAAGCAGCGCTGCGCACCACCTAGGTTTAGCCACGCCTGCGCCTAGGAGCAGCCGCCGCGAAGCTATGCCCACAGACGGGAAACAGTCTGCGCCACCGCCGCGCCGAGTTTGCCCTGCGTGAAGCCAGCCGAGTATGAGCGACGAAAGGTCCGCGCTTCTGCTGGGGGTGCCACAGCCAGGTTTGCACGTCAGTTTCTGGCGCTGGAGTCTGGACGTTCTCGCATGGTCTGTCACAGGCTGTGGTTCGACTCTACTTTGTCTAGGCCAAGGAAAGACATAGCATCAGCCAAGAAGGCTAAGATAAGCCTCTAAAATCGTGCAGCTTCGCTGTGTGTTAAAGGGCCCCTCACCAGCCTATGAAAATACAAAAAAGAAAAAAATACGAGTTCGTTCTTCTGTCCTGGCGTTTTCTCGTCTATCTGGCACACCTTGTGATGCAAGAATAGTGATTCCCGTGATGTCGTTACGGTACCTACTGTAGATTGGTCCATATACGCGAAATATCCGGTGTGAATTGTCTCCTACACTGCTTTGCCACACTGCGTTGCGCGCGTTTCTTATATTGTTTGCATGCTCCCTTAGCCTATCGTTGACGCATCTCCCGTTTGGCCAACGTACACTTTTCCACACTCTAAAGGAATTTCATAAACCACCCCTTCTGCGCAATCAACAAAGGGCCTCCTGTGATTTGTGGTTTATGAAATTCCCTTAAAGTGTGGAAAAGTGTACGTAGGCCAAACTGGCAGATGCGTCAACGATAGCCTAAGGGAGCATGCAAACAATATATTAGAAACGCGCGCAACGGAAAGGAATTTAAAGGCTTCTTAGCAGTCATTGTACAATTGGCAGGATTGCTCTCCCGACCTTGACTACACTTCCATAATCAAGAAGAGCAAAACACGTATCACCTGCTAAATTATCGAAGCAGAACGCATTGCAGATCTGGGGGAGGGTTGTGTTAGCGTGGCTTCCATACAACTTAGTGATGACGAGATGGCTTTTTCTACGCATGTGCAGCAAGTGAAGTGTGCTTCGGGCAGTATATAAATACATGTGCGTTTTTCCAATAAAGGTTGTTGAGAGTTCAGCGCGTGTCGTCGTCGTTTGTGTTCCTTTCGTCCGTCGTGTATTTTTTGCGCTGTAGTGTTCCGTAAATATGTACCAACAAGCCTAACTCGCCACTTTAATCGCGCTGTATGTCGTTTTTCATGTACTGCTGTACTAATGACGATAAATTGACTGTCAATGAGCACACTGCTCACATTCATGTTCTTGGCTA